>JAVXUP010002152.1:0-155769 GCA_033070095.1 Escallonia herrerae | reverse complement strand
AACATTAATACTCAATGAATCTAACAAATAAAAACACCAAACTCATAAATTATAGAACACATGCATTATAGATATATACTTAAAATTGAATAGATCACTAAAATTGAAAACAAAACCGGGCCCAAAAGCCCACCAGGTCACAGCCCCAGCCAGGGCCTAGGGCCAGTGCCTTGCCTAGGTTTGCTCGGCACCCCCCCGGCCCACACTGGCCCGGCCCCGGCCCGGCCCCACAGCAGGCCCGATGGGCTTGGGCTGGGCCGGCCCAAGCCCGGCCCTTTGACATCTCTACCAGACACCTATACACACACACATATTCACCATACACACACGGTTACACAACACACCTTAATTTTATCCATACCTTAATTCTATGCAAACACACTAATTTCAGTCCATCCACTAACATTTATCTACACAACACTCCTTTCACCCCTAAAACTTCATTTCTACAAACCTCTAACAAGCCGAAATACAGCCACTGCCTCACGACAGTGGCTTCTTCTTTTGTCCCACCAAATTGGACAACTACCAAAAAGCCCTTAAACTCCCGTTAGTCATTTTAAATCGTACCCGCTACTTTCTCTTATTATAAATAGGTCCAAATTAACTTATTTGCTATAGTTTATATGTTAGAAAAAATTTTAATAGGCTTGTTAGATAACCCCGCTATACTAAATGTCGCTAAAATTTACTAAATAAAAAATATCGATGCTAATATATAAATATATATGTATTCGCGGCTAACAATTTTAAATAAATCCGAAAAGTATCGGGGTGTTACATGTTTAGTTCCAATTTTTTGGGAAGAACAATTTGTTAGATGATTTGGGTATCCGCCATGGATTGCTACCAAGGTAGACAAGAACTAATCGAATGGTTTCGTGTATCTGTGATGGTCTTCTTGTGAATAGGAGTTTGTTTTCGATTTCTGTATTTACAAGATTACGTAGACACATGTGTTACTCACTGTGACTCCCACAATAAGATGGAAGATGTTCAAGTTTACACCCAAAACAAGGAAAAGGAAGAAGTAGTTGCCAAACGCCAAAGTTCCCGACTCTAATTACGTAGGTTGTTTCATTCTTTTTGTCTTCCACGCAGAATGTCTACAGTTAAGGTTTTTGAATTATTTTAAGGTTTTAAGCTAATTTAGTTTTACCATTTAATTTAATTTCAGGAATATACACGTTGACAGCGAGAATGGAAGCGAAGGACCCGGCGTGGAAATTTGGATATATGGCTAATCCAAGCGATAAAAGTGCAGTCACTTGTAATTTTTGCCAAAACATTATGAAAGGAGTATTTATCGACATAAGCAACGCTTTGCTAGAGGTTATCTAAATGATTCGACGTGCCGAGAATGTCCACAACATGTTAAAAATGAGATAAAGGGTTTATATACAGTCTATAAATGAAAAGAAAGAACTAACTAGGTGTGTCACATATGTTAATCACTTGATCAACGATGAAGAGGAGGATGGGGATGATGTACTTGAGATATCCAAAAAGAAGGAAGTTCATCCACAGGTGTTCTTGTCAATCGCCTCGTAAGATTCCAAAGACTACCCAATGTATGTATACTTTACCTGGACTTTGAAGAGGAAGTGACAAAGAGAAGTGTGAAGCAATCCACAGTGTTTGAAAATGAAGAAGTGAGAAAGGGGATGAGAAATCGGGCTTGTAGTGCAATAGCAAGATTTTGTTATAATATGGAGATTGCATTTAATGCCATGAACTTTGATAGCTTTTGGCTATGGTTGAGGCTATTGTGCAATATGGTCTGGATTTAAAGCCACTAAGTTATCATGAGATGAGGGTCACCCTACTCCAAAAAGAGATGGATAATACAGTATGTTGACGAAGGATCATGAGGAAGAGTGAGAGAAAACCGGTTGTTCGATTACTGTGATGGTTGGAAGGACAAGAAAAAAAAAGGAGTTTGAATAATGTTTGAGCTAATAGTCCTAGTAGCAGTTCGTTTCTTCAGGCCATTGATGCTTTTGAACATTTGAAGACCGGAGACTTCATATTGTGACTTGATTAAGACGAGTATTGAGAAGGTCGGGTCAAATGGTTCAAGTTGTCACTGATAGTGTGAGGCCCGAGATTTCTATAGCCTAATCACTATTAACTATATTATTTAATTTACATGTTTAAAATATAATTAAAAACTAAACCAGGTAATTAACATGTAAATTATTTTAAACATTATATTAATACAACCGAATACGTGTTTAAATCAACCAGGTGATCGACTATACTTCTGATTGCATTAATATCCTCGATTTGAGCTAATACGAGTTCATGTGCCTAGAAGTATTTGTGTAATTAATGAGAAAGTAATTATGTGAATCATATGGTTAGAAGAAAAGTTACACCTTGTGCTTAATGGATTGTACCTTCCTTGTATGCATGTAGTATACACCTAAATATGGTGTGATTGTTTCTACAATAGCATTTGACTATTTTCACCTATAAATATAAGTACTAGTCATCATATTTTTGCTGAAAATTTCTGAGGAGCTTGAAGCAAAAGAGAGAAGTTAGAGAAAAAGAAAGAACAAGAGAGAAAGTTTGGGCAAACTCTAGAAAGATTTAGAGAAAATAGAAAGGAGATAGAAGTGAATCAAGATTTTGATTTAGAAGCAAGAGTACTGAATTTCTAACTACTTTTGTGAAGCAAGTAAGGAGAAACAAGTTTAAAGTTAATAAAACTTCTCTTGAATGCACAACATCAAGTTTCTTGATTTGGCTTGGATTTGATTTGTTTTTAGGTGGCTTATCTTGTGTCTTTAGGTTTTAAAGCATGTATGAGAAGTACTATGAGTAGTGAAGCACATACATACTTGCCTGGTATGATTTTAAGTAAAGTATGCATAAAGATTTGAAATATGTTTGATGTATATTCTAAAATCTACAAAACAATCTTTAAATTGAAGTAATTTTGGTGCTTAGAAATGTTTAGATTTAGTTAAGACATGGACTTTGTTATTTTATATGTGTATAGAGTATATACACCAAAAATCTGAAGTTCGTCTTTGAAAGGACTTAACATGACTTTAAAATGATAGTTTCAAGTCAAATAAAATATTGGGATGTAGATCTTTAAGCCTAGAAATGTGTAGTTTGAACGTATGGACCTTGTAATTGATTGGTTATGATTTTCTTAGTATAGGCTGCTTATATATATATATACACACACACACACACTCAAATATCTAGATACTAATATAATCATGCATGTGTGTAGGGCACTTAAGAATAAAGTAAAATTTCTTCTTGCTTGGTTACCATATTAGTTTTTGTATTTGGAGTTTAGTTTTACATGTTTGGCATGTTACATAGAATTATGCTTTATGTTGATAATATGAGAAGTATGACTTGAGAGGGGGATGACAGAAGCCATCGCCATCTTCATTCCGGGGGGCTCCGTTCGTAGTGCTCTGGCACGAGGACCCTTCGTAGCGGGATAGGCTCGTTACCACAAAGCTATTGCCGCCTGGGGTGACTTGCATGACACTAGGCACTGAGCTGTGACCATGTCCACTCATGTTACCGGTGATCATCGGTGCCCCCAGGACGATGACCCCCGGGTCACTCTGGGACGGGAGTAGGTCTTTAGAGGGCATCGCGCCTAGTCCGCCTAGCAGTTGGTTACAGGGGCAATCCTCACCACTGTCAAGTTCTCTACGCGTCTCTTGATGCACCTTGCGAGATTCAGTAAGGGCTTGGACTGGTGGCTGTTGCAACGGGCTTACTCTGATCATGCCGTCGTATGTGGTCAGTCTTCTCAGACAGGTAGAGAAACGTTGGGTGGGGTAAGGCAATGTGAATTTGGAAACCGGCAGTCCAACAGAGAACCGCTACTTGTTGGCCTCCTGGTGACATGTCACTCCCAGGGGTGACACGTGTCAGCTGATGACACCATGATGACACAGGCACACTTTTCATTAGGGGACCTTAGATTTCATTTGCAACAAAATTCTCTCATTTGACATTTTTAGTTTCTCTCTCTAAAAACCCATTCTCTGTGGAATTCTAGAGAAAGAAACATATTTGAACCTCTGACATCGGACCCCTGACTCGAACCTTGGCTTGGACTGTCGACTGCAGGCCCTGTTCGTCTCTCCCTTATCTTCATAGCACCGCCAGCCCTCATGGCCTGTCTAGGGAGCCTTGCTCTCTGCCCTTACTCCACCCTCACTGTCTCTCACTTTGTACAGCTGGCAGCTGACTCGGACTGCATCCTTTGTGGCACCTCCACGTAAGTACGAACCCACTTTCCTTGGGATCATTTTGGTGACTCCGTTAGGGGGGTGAGCATCGTACTGCAGTCTACCTGTCTTCCATTCTTAGCCACCATGCCTGTACAACGGAGAACCACCATGTCAGCCAGCCAAGGCCCCAACCCTACTATGCAAGAAGAACACCACCCTGGTGATCAGGAAGAGACTAGCGCCACGTGACTCCAAGACCAGCCGCCAACTACTACACCCAACGTGCAAGTGGTTGTAAGTGCGACCATCTAACAACTCATTCCGACCATCACCAATCTGCAAGATTCACAGACCACTCTACTAGTCGCCATCACAGAGATGCAAAGATCCATACAGGCATTGGCCTCATAGCAAGCCACTTCATCAATCCAGCCTCTAGGACTTGGGCTGGCTCTTGACACTGCCCAGGCCCCAGTGTCACGACCACCGCCGCCTCGAGTATCCAGACCCTTGGCTGTAGGACTCACGACACCCTATCCACTTGTAGCCGATACATCTCATTCTGCAATGCCATCCCGCAAGCTGCACACAGATCTCGGACTAGTATTACAGCAGATTCTCCCCACTGTTATGCCATCTCGTCCGGTGCCGCAAGAAGCTCTTCTGAAACTCATGGCTCTATCGAGATGGAACCTAATCCTTATCCACCTGAGCAGCACCAAACCACCGGCCAAGTGATGGACATGTCTCACCCACCCACCCATGCCCCTGTACAGCTGCCATTACCAACCCCTGTCCTATACTTACCCTCCTTTGCTCCCACTCATCAAGTTGACCTGTTAGAGGGCTTGGGGGCTCGCGACACCCTAGGTGGCCATCACCCCTTGACCGGCAACGAAGAACCATCCCCCAACTATTTTACTAGATCAGACTTGGAAGCACTCATCCATCGCCTGTCGAGGAATTCCGAACCAGACTCATCAGTCCGGTTGACAGGCCATGCCCCGTACGCCAATGAAATAGCCATCACACCCTACCCCCTTAAGTACAAGCAACCAGCCTTTATGCTATTCAACGGGCGCGAGGGCAATGCCCACGAACACTTGATCAGATTTACCCACTCATTGGAGCAATACGGCCCCAGAGACAATTTGAAGTTGAGGGAGTTCCCTCATGGGCTTGGCTTATACTTGGTACCACAAGATCCCTGTAGGGACTGTCTATTCATGGAGCGACATGGGTCCAGCTGTTCTTGGACAAGTTCCATTACGAAGCTGAACCAGTCACCATTGTTGATATTGCTGGCATATGCCAGAATTCGACAGAGGACTTGAACAAATACGTGTACTGCTTCCATCTCTAGTGGCTTGAGTGTACAGACTTCAGTAAAGATGAAACATTGGTTCCGATATGCATCAAGAACATGAGTGATGTAAATCGAGTGCACATCGAGAACCTGTAATTGAGGTCATGGGGTCACCTTAAGGAGACAACCTGCCATACTTACGAGTCGGTCTGTCCGGTCAAAGCATGGAAGCCTCGCCCGTAAAATGCACTTCTTGCCACAGCCGAGACATCCGGAGTTCAGAACAACACCAGCAGCCACAGTAGTTACAAGCGTCAGTTCCACGAGGGTGACCGACGCCCCGACAAGAGAAGGCAGCGAGAGCCTGCCCCTGAATACTCGTGTGATCTCAATACAATAAAGGAGCTTTTGGCCAAGTGGGTAGCACATGACAATAACTTTCAATTGCCGCCGATGCGAATGAACATCACGGAAGCAGACAAAGCCAAACCCTCGAGCTATGGGGCATGACCTCAAGGATTGCAATGGACTACGAGACATTTTTTTCCAGGAAGGTTGCTGCGGGCGACCTAAAGCTACGAAAGAACAATGATGTGCATAGGCACCCTTACCAACCGCATGGCCATAACAACAGAGAACACCAGGTCCTAATGGCTATCACCGACCATGTCGAGCCTGTCATCCCTGAAGCCGCGATAGAGGCCATCCCAACAGTCGCACCTCATACACTTCCAACTAGCCAGCCAATGTCCTCCTTTGGGCAGATGACGAAGATCTAAATTTTTTTTGATGAAATAGGGTTTTCACCCGCCGCTCGGACCTGTCTATCCAACTGCCTGCTCGAGGTCACCACTGGCCTCCATCCCAAATGCTTCGCTGCCCAGTCTAAACTACGTCACATTCCTTCCACTGCATTGGTCTTCTCAGACAAAGACTCGTCGCCAGTTGAACATCACAACCGGCCATTATTTTTAAAATATATTGTTAATGGCACGGGCTTCTGTCATGCCTTGGTCGATTGCGGCGCCTTGGTTAACATCATACCCCTTGTTACTTTGCAAAGGGCCTGCATCCCCTCGAGAAAAATTATACGCGACGCGATCAAGATCGCCGGCTTCAGGCAAAGTCACTAGTCCACTCTCGACCATATCACTGTTGACCTCATGGTTGGGACTGTAGGTCAGAACACTACATTTCATGTAATAGACAATGAGCCCACTTTTTATCTCTTACTTGGCCGACCATGGAGCCATATCAACCAAGCTATTCCCTCGACGTACCATTAGTGTGTGAAACTGTTGGCCAGCCCTGTGGGACGTGAGGTAGCAATGACAATCCCAGCCACCCAGGCTCCATTTGAATGTACCGAATCTTATATGGTCGAGGCCTCTTTCTTTACAGAGCTTGTCGAGGATGGTGATAATGCCACTCACATCCACTCGACCAGGCTGCCAAATTGGGACGAGCTGTGTGGAAACGAACCTCCCAAGTCTAAAGCCAAGAAGAGTAGTAAGACCAAGGCGTCGACCTTAGTGACACCGCCTACTACGAAGACTCACTCCCCGCTATCATCCCCTAAGTCCAAAAAGCAAAAGGCTGAGCAGCGTTTCAATGCATCATCAAAGACGACAAAGTCATCAATCAGTTATGATGGTGCGCGAGGGCTTCAGGTGGTCTATCATCTGACCCCCCGAACCCGACCCGCTTATGGAGCATGAATGGTGCTGTGTGGCCGAGCGGTGCCTGCTTGACCTCGAGCTCACCCCTGGTGCTGCTCCGTCATGTTACGAAGATGGCCCCCATCCACAGGCTGAAGAACTTAAACCACCACCTCAAAATTGCTACTGGCATGGGTCCTTCCCTGTCCGATAGCATCCATGGACCTTCCGCCCTGAAATCGAGTTGAAGATCAAACAAGAGATAGAACGCCTTATGTAGGCTGGCTTCATTGAGCCTATCACTTATCCTATCTGGCTGGCCAACATCGTCCCTGTACAAAAGAAGAATGGCCAAGTCCACATTTGTATTGACTTTCAGGACTTGAACAAAGCGTGCCCCAAAGATGAGTTTCCATTGCCTAACATTGACATGCGTACTGAGGGCGCTGCCGGTCACGAAACCTTGTCTTTATGGATGGTTTTGCCTGCTATAACCAAATTCAAATGCATCCTGGCGATTGTGCCAAGGCAGCCTTCCAAACACCCATAGGTAACTTTTGTTGGAAAGTCATGCCTTTCAGCCTCAAGAATGCGGGTGCTACCTATCAAAGGGCGATGACAACCATCTTCCACGACATGATACACCATACAGTGGAAGACTATGTCGATGATCTCATCAACAACTCTAAAAAGAAAAGTGATCACCTCACTGACCTTCAAGCAGTCTTTGATCGTTGCTGCCAGTACAACATGCGAATAAACCCACTGAAATGTGCCTTCGGCATTTCCTCTGACAAATTTGTCAGCTTTTAGGTCAGTCGACAGGGCACCGACGTTACCCGACCAAGGCCACCTCCATTCAAGATATGCCTCCTCCCAAGAACGCCAAACAATTGAAGAGCTGCCTTGGCAAGCTTTTTACCTTCACCTATTAATTCCCGCACTCGTCAAGCTTATCATACCATTCCAACACTTGACGTGCAAGAGCGCACCATGGAGTTAGGGTGCGCCCCAACAGCTAGCCTTTGAACAGATCAAGTTGGTCCTCATGTCCTTACAGACCATGGTAGTGCCACAGTGGGGTATCCCACTCCTACTCTACTTGACCTCCATGCCCAGGTCCATAGAGGCTTTGTTTGCCCAAGAGGTGGATGAGGTGGAGCGTTCTGTTTATTACCTCAGCCGAATGATCAGGGGCCTCGAAGCCAACTTCTCCGAGCTCAAAAAATCACTGCCTAGCCTTGGTATACGCCTCACAGAAATTCAGACATTACTTTTCGGCACACCAGATCACACTTGTCACCAAGGCTGATCCACTCTGGTACATGCTCACCTGCCCTCCCTTGTCTGGCCGACGTACCCGCTGGCTGCTGCTCTTGGCTGAGTTCGGCCTATCCATCAAGAATCCTACAACCCTATGGAGTCAAGCACTTACCGATCTCTTGGCCTTCTTCCCACACCAACGCTACAAACCGACCTCAGTTCAATTACCTGGAGAGGAGACAACCCTGATCAGTTTAATTACCTAGAGTTTGATGGTTTAGCAACTACCAAAGGTCCCGACGGAGCACCCATCTGGCAAGGGGGTGTCGGCATAGTCCTTCGGAGCCCAGATAATGTTACCATCTCCCTCTCCTTCAAGCTTGCATTCCTGGTCTCCAACAACAAAGTCGAGTATGAGGCACTCGTCATTGGCCTCATGCTCGCCATCAGTATGGGGGCTAAGGCCTTATGTGTGAAGGGGACTCAAACCTAATTATGAAGCAGGCTGACGGGGAGTTCGCAGTCAAGGAGCCAGCCTTGGCACCTTATCCTGCCTTAGTGCAGTACTTGGAAGGAAGACTTAGCCATGTCCAATATGAACATCACAACAGGTGCCACAATAGACATGCAGACAGTTTGGCTACGATCGCTTCAAAAATAGAGGTTGATGGGGAACAACGAATGCTAACTATTATCAAGCGGACAGAACCCTGCACAGCCTTGAACTTAATACCGACAGACACTGCCACAGACGATTGAAGGCAGCCGATGGTCGACCAACTAAAGGCACCCTCTCTTGCTCATGCCTCTGTTCTCACAGACTTTTAATATTGGGAGATGTCTTGTACAAATGATGTCCCGGAGGCACTCTTGCCAGGTGTTTGGCACCGGGAAAAGCACGACATAAACTTCAGCATAGCCATTAGAAGTGTTGTGGCCTCGACGTCCCCCTCCATACAGTCGCCTTCAGCGCATGGGCTTCTTTTGGCCCTCCAAGGCCAAGGATGCTTCAGATATACAATGGGATTGTCCCGAATGCCATTTTGCACCGGACAATGCGGAAGCTCTTGCGATCAACGTCGAGGGTGATTGACACTAGCCTTTCCTCCAATATTTATCTCATAGGATTCTACCTCCTGACCGTAGCTCGGCACGATCTATCAAATACAAATCAACTAGGTACTTTGTGACGGAAGCCGAGTTGTTTCGGAAAGGTTTTTCGAGGCGTACTCTATGATGTTTGCAAGGTGCCCAGGCAGTCGAGGTGATCAATGAAGTCCACAATGGTGACTGTGGGGAGCATCAAGGATCTCAAAAGCTATACGCAGAATTGTTACGATTGGGATATTATTGGCTGACTTTGGAGTCTGACTCCATCCCCCATGTCCGACACTGCCAATCCTCCCAGCGGCACGCCGATAGGCTGCACGCACGAACGTCCGACTTGTGCATGATCCTGGCCCCCTGGCCATTTCACTCATGGGCTCTCAATCTCATCGGCCCCATTCGCCAGCCGTCCAGACGCTACTTATGGATTATGGTTGTGACTGAATGCTTTACGAAGTGGGTCGAAGCCATACATCTACGGAGAGCCACGGAAGGAGCCATTTCCAACTTCTTGCGTGACAACATCTGTCGCTTCGGCATCCCCCGATGTATTATATTTGACAACGGCACGCCATTCATTAACCGAGAAGTTTGAGCTCTTATGGAAGGGTACAACATCAACCACGCCAAGTCAACTCCTTACTATCTGCAAGGTAACGGTCAAGTTGAAGCCTCCAATAAGACTGCTCCACGTGCTATCACGGATGGTCCACGACGTTAGCAGGTTATGGTCCGAAAAGCAAAGTCTGACACTTTGGGCTTATAGAACCTCCAAGCATATGGTGACAAAGGCCATGCCCTTCTCCCTCGTCTATGGAGACGAGTGTGTGGTACCAGCCAAGATCGCGGTGCCGTCGGCCTGACTTTTTCTAAACAGCGGTCTCGGAGAGGAGGCCACTAGAATGGAGGCACTTGAGGGCCTCAATGAAAGAAGAGCCACTGCCCTGCGCCAAATGAAGAAATATCATGAACAACTCACAAAAGCTTATGGGAAGACAATCAAGCCACGCTTATTTGTGGAAGGCGACCTCGTTCTTCAAGCCGCCAAATATGTACGAGCTAACATGTCCGCTTTAAAATTCACGCCAAACTATGAAGGCCCTTTCACGGTACATGCAGCTCGAGACAATGGCTCATACCTCTTGATCAACCCCAACGACGGCCAGATCACAACCCCTGTCAATGGTCGCTAACTGAAGAAATATTATGCATAGTCAGTTGCAGAAGTGCTCCCCCCAGCCCTACCCACCCACAACATAGCACACTTGACCACATAGCCTTTTTGTATATGCATTCTTATTTACAGCCTTGTAACTTTTCGTTGATTATTACAAGTTCTTACTCTACTCATGTAATGGCATTTAGGTCCAAGCACTATCAATGCACAGTCATTCTGTTGCCTCAACTCCTATTTACTATACACTTTCTTATTTTTAACCTATGATCATTAAGTCACTTGCTATGGGCGGGGAGGGGGGAACATCAACAGGAAGCCAACATATGCAATACATTCAACCACGGCAAAAGAAAACAAGCACAACATGCAACAACAAGGACCAATACAGTACTACATGGCATCCATCCTCATAACATCAAAATATACATGTACATCAAAAGTTTACTGGCCACTATCGGTGCTACAAATACAACAACTATCAATGCACCTTAAGGAAGACTAGACAACAATGCTGCAACAGGATGGGCACTCAAGGCCTGTAGTGTCTATCGCTGAGCCTGCAGCGCGGACCATCCGACATCAAACTCGGCCTACCACCTCAGTCGCTCTGCCTCTCGAACCTCTACATTAGCACGCCACCTCTGTAGGTTGACCTGCTGTCTCTGCAAGTTGGCTAGCTGCCTCTGTACATACGCTACCTGCTTGTCAATCCTAACCAACTCCCCAGCAATATCTGATCGCTCCATCTCCAACCCTGTTCACCGCCTCTCTAGCAACGTCTCCTTTATGCGCATAAGGGCCATCCTCTCCCCCATAGAACCCCCTCACTCCTTGACCTAAAGAAGTCTGCCAGCCAATCCAACTGTAGGTCTAATGATGTAAACTAAGCGAACTCTGACAGTGACTGAGCAATGAACTATGCCATCCAGCCTACTGGTGGCACACTAGCAAACGGAAGCAACCACTCCACAAACCCAGCATACACCCACATCTGTAATACTGGGTTCCCTACAGTAACCCCTTCGAAGGTCTGCGGGAATGCTACCTTCACCAGCTCCAGCTGGCGCACCTTTTTGACAGGTAGCTGGAGACCCTCCCAAGTTGCCATATCCAACTGCCCACTTGAGGACCCTCTACTAGTCTTTCCGACTACTGCCCCACTACCACCTACTACTGGAGTCTTCGGCAATCCCCCAGCCATCTGCGCACCAACAGTAGCTAAGTGCATCGCCAGCAGAGTAGCATCAGCCTCAATCGTCGACCCCGACGATGTGTCATGTCGTCACTCCGCAACAGACTGAACTGGTGTCTCCTACTCGTGAACCGAGGCTGCAACAATAGGCTCGGGCTCCACCATGTCCCCACGATCACCTACCACAGCCTCTATCTCCATGCCAGTCCACTTGTCACCACTGGCATCAAACATTAATGTATCGCTCACTGGTCCGCAGTATAAGGCCTCCACCGTCATATCAACGACAGGCAATGGACTCAACCTCCCAGTCACCTCAGCTGTTAATGTCTCGACCGCCTTAGTCTCATCGCCATCAGCTGGCCCACCGGCCTCGGCTGCCATAGCCTTCTCCACTACAAGAATTAATGGCTTTAGCGACTGCAGTTAGCGACCGCTTTTTATGGCAATCGCTAAATTGGTATTTAGTGACCGTTTTAGCGACTGACATAAATAGCGGTCGCTAAGTATAGGAAAAAAATGGCGGGGTCAAACAAAAAAAATGACGGCACATTTAGTGACCGCTAGGTTAGTCGCTAAATTAGCAACCGCCACTTCGGTCGCTAGCTGCGGTCACTAAATTTGGCGACTCGATTTAGAGACGGATTTAGCGACCGAAATGGCAGTCGCTAAATGGGATATATAAAGTGCCCTATTTTCTCTCTCTCTCTCTCTCTCTCTTTCCATCTCTCTCTCTGCCCTAATTGATTGACCAAAGCCGCAGACGCTGCCGCTGTGACCACGATTCCCGGCCACTGCCAAGCCAAGTTATGCGCTGCCTGTCTCTCCCAACCACCGTGACTGTCGGGGAAGACCACTTCCTTGCTGGGAAGCCTAATCTCCCCGCTGTGACCATGATTCCCGGCCTCTGCCAAGCCAAGTTGTGCGCCGCCTGTGCACCGAACTGTGGGCTGCCTGTGCGTCGAACTGTGCGCTGCCTGTCTGTCCCAACCACCATGACTGCCGCCGAAGACCACTTCCTCGTCGACAAGCCTAATCTCCCCGAACCCTTCCCTGCTGGCAAGCCACCTCACTGCGAACCTGCCAGTAAGCCCAGCTGTTTCTCTCTCTTTCTTGTTTCTCTCATCTTACCTGGTTCAGTTTAGGACCCCAAAGGTAACTTCTCATCTGTTAGATTCAATTTTTATTGCATCGATGTTAGGTTACGCTTTGTTGATCTGAATCTGTTTGATCTTTAATTTGTGATACTTAGATTTACTGTCAATTTTATAGAAGTTTGGGTTCCAGATCAAAAAGGCCCTTGATCTTAATTTGTCAATATCTGAAGTAGATTCGATTTGGTTCTTGATTTTTCTGTACACTCCTGCAAGTGTTCGATGCAACAATTCTTGAAGATATTATGAGCATTTTCATTACATCTACAGTTCTTAAACTTATACAAGTTTTGGTGCTATTGTTTACTTGGTAATTTTATATAATGGATTAGCTGTTACTAGTGCATGTTGGGTTAGCTGTCTTAGTATTTTAAAAAGCATACTTGTTCGTTTGAGAGTTTTTAAAAGCATACTTGTTCATTTGAGAATTGAGATTTTTGAAGGAGGATGGGACCCAATTGGATTGAAATATCAGATACGTGCATTTTGAACAGCTTTTTTCCCATTTGAGCATTGATTATTTGATTTTTAATTTTAGGTTGTTAATTATGCACTGAGCATTTGAGAATTGAGATCGTTGATGGAGGATGGGACCCAATTGGATTAAGGTGATCAGATATATGATTTAGTTGAATGGTGGGTTGAAATTAAGTTAACGCTCTTATGAAACATGACATGGTGGGTTGAAAATTTGTATAGAGCACAAAATACATATAGAGCATCAACAATACATAAGTACTTGAGAAAACTTTGTATTACATGTAGTTTGGGCCCCTTATATAATTACATAACCGTCATCGAGCATCATCCGCATCTGCGCATCAAACATTTGCGTTGAAGCACTCAAACTTCCTCAGTCACAGCCTTCGCATATGCCCGATGGATCGGTACAATCTGGTCTCAGCTGACGACTGATATGGTTGTGGCTAGCTAGCTTAGTGCGGCTTGACGCACTGAGGGTCTTACCACCCCGTAGTGTCTGAGCACAAATACTTGTCCACTGTCTGTGGGAGCTGCCTGAAGTCTCCTCTCTAAATAAACTCTGTATAAGAAAACAACAAAAATGTTAGATTGAAATTTATATTGGCAGTGCAATCGCAGAACTAATACAATAGGAATGCACAAAACTAATACATGAGTTACGTGCTCACCGCAAGCCGCTTCGGCTCTCTCAGACGACCCACTTCCCATCACTTATTTTGGTGTGTGCGCTCAAAATATAATGGAGCCTCGTAGGTGGTTCTCTGTCTGGGTCCTACCTCTATCAACCTCAGCTACGTGCACATGTAAATGGATGGGAACCAACATTGTGCTGATCATCTTCTTCTAATTATGAGGTTGTCTCCGATGCCTCGCTCACTCAGCTTCGCCCAGTCTGGAAGTAGCTCCAATGCGACACCAGCTGCCCCCATATCAGGTTCTGGAGAAGAACTCGGGGTTGTGGTGCCCTACAAGCTAGATGCTATCTGGTCGTACCCACCAGATCTAGGGCCCACCTCTTCTCGCATTCAGCATCCAGTTCTTGGAGTTCTGGGCACAATGCCACTCCCACACCTGCACTCCTGGTTCTCGCTCTCCGTCACGACTCAAATTTGAAATAGTCCTGAACATAATTCAACACAATTGAAAAACATGGTTAGCAATAAAAATTCCAGCGATAATGTACTCTCTAAAACCGCGACAAGTAAAGCACATAACCAAAATACTGCGCTCCACTACCAAAAACTTCCCTCCAGATGAGCTTTTAGTCTGATTCAGTCCACGACCCCCACATCGCATAAGGCTGTGGGAAGGTGAGCCTTGATAATAGGACCGATCTTGGTCCTAACACAATCCTCAACAAGTACTATGTGTACAAGAAATGATAGAGAGATACATCAATCCCAATATAAGTGCATATTACAATAGTGCCGGTGACCCCCAGGGCGATGAAGATGCTATTGGATCGAACATGCATTCTTCATTGAGGAATGAAGAAGATGATGACGGGGGCTGGTTGTTCTGCCGACGAGTGATTTAGATAGGGGTTTGGTTAGATTTATGCAATGAATGTTATTTTATTGTTTTGAATTGATCATCGGTACTTAACTATATTAATTCTATTATTTTAATGCATATTTTAATGTTTATCTATACTTTGATAAATGCGACAAGCTGTTTGAATGAATGTGGGACGGGGGTTGAAACGATTTTGAATGAATGCGTTGAAAGCTTTCAACGCATTCATTCAAAATCGTTTCAACCGAAGTTAAATCGATTTTTGGATCAATTCGATTGGATATGAATTGCTTATAAATTGTTATTAGTTTTGCGACAGGTTTTGGACAAATTATTTGACCTGCAATTTTTTTTTTTGCAAAGCCAGGTTTTGCGACCGCGATGTGCGTGGTCGCTAACTAAAATAAACGATCGCTAATTTCAATATTTAAATAAATAAAATAATATTTAAAAATATTTAGCGACCGCAAAATAAGTGCGATCGCTAAATACTTTCTAAAAAATAATAAAATAATATTATTTAACGACCGTAATTTTCGGTCGCTAAAGATATAATAAAATTTAAAAAAAATATTAAAAAAAGAAAAATTTTAAATTCAAAAATATTTAGTGACCGCATATGGCAGTCGCTAAATGTAGTCAACGCGGTCGCTAAATTTAGCGACCAAGTTTCATAAGCGGTCGCTAAAATTTAGCGACCTGGCCTATAGAGACTGTTTTAGCGACCGCTCTAACGCGGCCGCTAAAACCCTTTAGCGACTGCGTTGGCACCTTTAGCGACCGCGTCTGGCGGTCGCTAAAGGCACTATTTCTTGTAGTGCTCCACCTCGGCATTGGCGTCTGCCTCACTATCCTCCTCGATAGCTTCCTCCTCATGCTCCTATCAAAGCAGCCGTCAGTCCATATACATCTATAATCATATGCAAACAATGTTGATAACACAAAGGAAACAACGAAATCAAACCTCGGAGTCTGACTCATCTGATGTGTCATGTGGCCTCTTCGACCCTGACATGCATGGGGCTGACGTACCTGCACTAGCCTGGCTAGCCGTCTCCATCATCCCCACTCGCAGTGCCGACAGGGGACCCTTATCGGTCCCTGCCACCCTCGGCACCTGCACAATTGTCTCCTCTCCATGGTCCTCCCCCAGGACATTGTCATCAGGCCCCCCTGCACCCTCTTCTGCATCCCTCTCCGAGCTCACAACGGAGCTCCCGGTCACTAACGCCGGCATCCCTGACTATCTCGTAACTACTGCCGATATCAAGCTCAATGTCCGGTCACATGCAAACACATCAACACGTTGACGTGTTGTAGACAGCTGTAGTCGCTCTCACCACTGTACGTACCCTACTGTTACTGCCCCAGCTAACACTGTCCCCTGACGCCTCCACTCTGTCGTCGGTGCTGGCCACTCACGGACTCTTTCATATTGTGTAAACCCGAAAGCGGTCGTCACACCTCATGGGCTATGATACCCACACGGGGGCTCTAAATCATAACCAAATGCCAGCGATAGACGGTCTGAGCTATACCTCGCCACGTAGTAGCGGCACTCGACAGGCTTCCCACCATCATCTGTCAACACCAGGAACCAGCCTGGAAAATAGGCAACTAGTAGCGCTAGCAGTCCCGGCCCTAAGTCCCCTCTCTTGGTCAGGCCTGTCGTCATCTCCTGCACATGAAACCTTGGTGGCACCCCATATGATGCATGCATATCTAGATACAGCTGCCGTAAACACTCCTCCCGTCTATCCAAGACCTGCGCCAAGGGAAACTCCGGCCTCCTAATACCTGCCCAAGCAAATGCTTGCGAGCTGCTGCACCACAAAGCCACCTGTTATGACTTGCCTAGCTGGGTCACAGTACCCATCATAGGTGACGGATGCTCTAGCGGGTATCCTGTCGGCCGATAATCTGGAAAGCACTCATACAGATACCTCTACAGGAACATCCAGTCCACATACGTCGCCACCTGATAATGCCCATGTGACCGCTTCACGTTATTCACGAACTAATCTAGCCGTCAATACAGCGTGCCCAGATATACCAAAGCCAGCCCGATGCGCTTGCCCTGCGCCATCCGAATAGCCAGCGAAAACACCCTCGGGGCAATACCATCCACCGGTGTCCCCTCAAACACATACCTACAAGTCCATAGCGACAACATATCTCACTACACCATTTTTGTAACAACCCAGTCGACACATTACACATGGCAAGAGTAACATACTGCATATACAAGCATATAATAAGATAATAGTACAAAGCTTACCTCGACAAGAACATAGCCAAGTACACCACCATCTCGTACCACTCATTGTCGTGATACGGCCCCATCACGAACTCAGTGGCATTGTCCAGCTACTATCATGTCTTCACCTGCACCGTACCAAAGAAATATCAGATCCACCCACTGTACATCCCCTTCCGGTGCTTCCTCGTCTCAGCCAGAATATCTAGTAATTGTGTTTACAAAAGCCGCTCCTCTCCACTCAGCCGGGCCACCCGCGCATCCTCCTTCCCATGCATGGGCAGCCCCTATCAGCATCAGCACATTGAGTAGCGTCGGCCCGATCTCTCCGAACTCGGTCACCAGGTATGTGACTGCGTGCTCCACCTCGACAGTAATAGGGTAATACCCGGTGTATCCCTATACAGCTCCAGTCCCCTAGCGGTAATATCAATAGCCGGCAGCAATCCCAGTGACTGCAACAACCCCGCTTGCTCCGGCGACTCCACAATGTGCTCGCACCAGAAGTCCCACCCTATCAGCATCGCACTATGGCTCTTGAACACCACAGGTGACCAGGGTATATCCTGCCTCTTAACCAACAATGTCAGTATGTATCTCGGCGACATCATAGGTTCCTCTTCCCAGCTCGGAGCATGCACATATGGCGACAGAACCCACAGCTCCTCTTTCATCAACGGACCACTCCACGGCGTCGTGAAGGCTCCATCAGCCACCTGAATGGCCAACTCCCTCCACAGCTCCCTATCAGGCACATGAGGTACCACTCCCTTCACCCCTAACAGTGTGTTCGTCTTGTCCGGCTCTGGGTCATATGTCCTCACACTACCTTCGTCAAAAGTCAATGGCACTCCCGACCCCCCGGCAGGCGCTGGTGCGACATCATCCACTGGCAGCACCGACACAGGCGCAGTAGTCATGCCCCATGGCGGTCGCGATGCGCTAACCACTACACCTCGCGGCTTCGCCCACATCTTCCGCCTAACTTTCTTCACCACTGGCATCGGCTAAGCCTGCTCGGCCACGGGTTGGGCATGTTGTACACTAGGGGTGGCCGACCCCCCCATGCGGGCCGTGCCCCCTTCTTTCCCTCTCCTTCCTCTCTCCCTTCCCCCTCCCCCCTTCCTCTTTACCCGTCCACCCGGCACCGTCGGCGACTCCCTAAGGGCGGCTGAACGCCCTTCTATGGCCGACCCCCTTGTACGGCAGACCCCTACCTCCTTCCTCTTCCCCTACTCCCCCTTCCACCACTCCCTTCCCCGCCGACCCCCGAGGCCACCGACCCACCTAAGCGGGCCGAGCCCGTGTTACCGGCCGACCCCCCTCCCTTCCTCTCTTCTATCCCTTTTTCTCTCTCCTTTTCCCTTTCCCTTTCCCTCCCCCCGGGCCCGCCGAGCTCCCCCACGGCGCCAACCCCGCCCGCACCCCAAGCCACGGGCATAGCTGACCCTTCGGCCACCTCCTTACATTGTCTTGCCATCTTCTCTTTCTCCTCTCTCTCTCTCTCTCTCTCTCTCTTTGTGTCTAAGTTTAAAAGAATGAAGTCTTGTACAAGACTCCCTTCTTTATATATGTGTGGATCTTGGCCACTCATTTGAATTTCACCCCTAAAGCTTTCCCCCAAAAATCCAACAACTCTTTTTTCAAACGGATCATCTCATTTCCGCGCAAACTTCTTTTTTGCGCACTATTTTTCTTGGACGCTATAACAACATTTTTGGTTATTAATATTCTCGTTACCAAAAATTTCACGCATTCCCATTTTTTTCGATGCAACTTTCATTTTAGCGCTACCGTTCTCTTTAGCGCTACGCTACTCAACACGCATCTCATGCTTTGCGCTGTTATTCTTTTTTGCTATCTGCATAAATTCGTGCTATTTAATTTCTCACTCAAAAAAAAAAGAATGCACGCATTTTGTGCAACCACGTTTATGCGTGCGGCGCCCTCTCGGGTTGCCCCTCCGCGCACACCACACGCAGGGGGCTTATGTTCCTAACCTATTCTGGTCGCACCCAAGGGCCCACTAGGAGTCCCGTTTTGCTCGACAGGTCACATATTTAACGGTCAACTTTTCAACGCTATCGACCGGTCAAAATGCGCACGCTCAAGTCACGTGCACTTTTCATTGACTTTTTGCATGACTAAATTTATTGACTTCCCACCCTAAGGGGGGGTCAGCCACCTCCCTCAAGAGGGGGGTTGGCCACCCCTTCATGGGGGGTCGGCCACCTCTTTGTTGGGGGGTCAGCCACCACTTCATGAGGGGGGTCGGCCACCCCTACCCCGTGGGTGTTGCTGCCACTTTTTCTTTTGTTCATTTAAGCACACTACAGTCTACAATGCTGACTCATCACCGCGACCGTACGGCACCTGTTGTCGTCCGTACGCCGTCGCCACAATGACTGTCGCCTGCGCCCCCTGCCCCATCTTCGACAATCCACTGTGCCCATGCGCCACACCGCTAATACAGTCATATCCCCTGGCTCTCTGTCACACTACAGTGCCCCTGGCACCTTGACCATACCCATGCGCAACTTCCATGACATGTGCCCTCGACACCAGTATTATCTCGCAACGGTCGTCGTCGTGCCCAAATGTCACAATCATGTTACAAGCCCCTGGGCACCACACTCATTCACCACACCATGCTCCCCTGCCATGGACGTGGAACATGCTCCGACCCACTCTCCGGAGTGTGCAATATTTTGAGGGGCTCCGCTCGTAGTGCTCCAGCATGAGGACCCCTCGTAGCGGGTTGGACTGGCTACCACAAAAGCCATCGCCGTCTTGATTTTGGGGGGCTTCGCTCGTAGTGCTTCGGCATGTGGACCCCTGGCAACGGGATGGGCTCGCTACCATATAAGCCATCGTCGTCTTCATTTCAGGAGGCTTTGCTTGTAGTGCTCTGGCATGAGGACCCCTCGCAGCAGGATGGGACGATACGACAGAAGCCATCGCTGTCTTTATTTTGGGGGGCTCTGTTTGTAGTGCTTCGGCATGAGGATCCCTCGTAGCGGGATAGGCTCGTTACCATAAAGCTATCATCGCCTTCATTCCGGGGGGCTCTGCTCATAGTGCTCCGGCATAAGGACCCCTCGCAGCGGGATGGGCTCGCTACCATAGAACCCATCGCCGTCTTCATTCTGGGGGCTCTGTTTGTAGTGCTCTGGCATGAGGACCCCTCGTAGCTGGATAGGCTCGTTACCACAAAGCTATTATTGCCTTCACTTCGGGGGGCTCCGCTTGTAGTGTTCTGGCATGAGGACCCCTCGCAGCAGGATGGGCTCGCTACCACAGAAGCCATCGTCGTCTTTATTCTGGGGGCTCCGTTCGTAGTGCTTCGGCATGAGGACCCTTCACAGCAGGATAGGCTCGTTAGCACAAAGCTATCGCCGCCTGGGGTGACTTGCATGACACTAGGCACTGAGCTGCGACCATGTCCACTCACGTTACCGGTGATCATCGGCGCCCCCAAGACGATGACCCCCGGGTCACTCCGGGACTGAAGCAGGTCTTTAGAGGGCATCACACCTAGTCTGCCTGTCAGTTGGTTACAGGGGCAACCCTCACCGCTATTAGGTTCTCTACGCGTCTCTTGACGCACCTTGTGAGATTCAGTAAGGGCTTGGATTGGTGGCTGGAGCAACCGGCTTACTCTGATCATGCCATCGTGTGTGGTCAGTCTTCTCAGGCAGGTAGAGCGACGCTGTGTGGGGCAAGAGAGTGCAAATTTGGGAACCGACAGTCCAACAGATAACCGATACTTGTGGGCCCCCTGGTGATGTGTCACTCCCAGGGGTGAGACATGTCAGCTGATGACACCATGATGACACAGGCACACTTTTCCCTATAAATAGGGGACCTTGGATTTCATTTTCAACAGAATTATCTCATTTGATATTTTCACTTTCTCTCTCTAAAAATCCATTATCTCTGGAATTCTAGAGAGAAACATATTTGAACCTCTGACATCAGACCCCTGACGTTGGACCCTTGACTCGGACCTTGACTTGGACTGCCGGCTGCCGGCCCTGTTCGTCTCTACCTTATCTCCACAGTACTGCCAGTCCTCATGGCCTGTCTAGGGAGCCTTGTGCTCTGCTCTTACTCCACCCTCACTGTCTCTCACTTTGTACAGCTGGCAGCTGACTCGGACTGTATCCTTTGTGGCACCTCCACATAAGTACGAACCCACTTTCCTTGGCATCACTTGTTCACCAGTGCACTCTTTTAGGAGGGCGTGACAGATAATGCCTTAAGCAACGTAAAGGCAACTTAGTATATTTTGACCTATAATATGGCTTAACTTCTTTAACTTTTACTTATTACTCCCTCCGTCCCACAAAAATTGATCCTATTTTCTTTTTAAGCAGTCCCACAAAAAATGATTACATTTCCTTTTTAAGCCATCCCATAAAAATTGCTCACTTTTCAAATTAAGAAGACTCTGTAGGTACCTTACATATTTACCTTTTTTAAACTTATTTTATTTTATTTCTGTATCGACATTTAACTTTCTAGCAACTCATTTTCTCTCTCCTGACCCACTTTCTTACACTTTTTTATTCTATTTCTCTCTCCATATTTAACACTTCACTAGCTCATTTTCTCTCTCCTGACCCACTTTCTTTTTCTCTTCTCTGTAAGGGGTAGAATGAGAAACACACAATCTATGACATAAATCCTTAATCTGCATACAAAAAAAAACGATCAATTTATGTGTGACAAAGGGAATATACGATATGATTAGCTAGTAGATAGTTCAACATTTTGATTTCTCAATTTATTTGCATAATAGGCAAGTTATTGGAGCAGATTATCCATACTTTTCCGGAGACCATCTGCTGCTCATTGTATAGGCTTGATCTCGGAGGATATGTTTAAGTAAACTAAGATGAAGTAAACATTGCAAAAGGCTATTGTTTGGAATGGTTACTCGTATATCACTTGGGTGTTGTAAACTTGTTAAGGAAATTTGCAAGAAGATAGTTGCTTAGGCTTGCCGACACATGATTTGCAACTACCTACTATCACTTTGTAAGGATTCACGAAGAGCATAACAACTTGAAAAAGTTGTTTACATAAGAAGATTGGACCAGTAGCAAATGGGTGAGATACCAGAGAAAAGAGTGGCAAAAAAAGTATTAATGCCTTCATTCTGGAATAATGTTTTTTATTCTATAAAGGTGGCATGCCCTCTAATTCTGGTACTATTGATTGATGGTGAAAAAAAAATAACAGGTTACATTTTATGAGAATATTATAAGTAAAAAGAGTGTTCAACTCCATCGCCCTTTGTATACAGCTGGTTATTTCTTGAATCCAGAGTACTATTGTTCTACCCCGGACATTGAGAGTGATGAACAGGTTATGACGGTTTGTATGATTGCATTCGAAAGTTGAACCCTAATATGACAATGCAACATGCAATGAACGTTGAGTGGAGTAAATATAAGAGAGCGGAGGTCTATTTTGGAGTCCCATGCCAAAAAGGATGAGAGAAAGGAAAGCACTCGGTACTATTTTTACGTTGTTTTATAGTACTCATGGTAGTTTATAAATTAGTAGATAATTACTTATTGTTTTACAACTGATAGATAGAGGAATGGTGGGCTCCGTATGGGTTATCAACAACTCACATACAAAAGCTTGTAATAAAGCTTTTGAATCTCACTTTGTAGTGCTTCTAGTTGCGAGTGAAACTAGAGTGTTTTGGAGCATGTAACTCTAAGTTACAATCTAGTAATAAAGTTCTACGCTAAAATTAATTTTGTATTTCATACGCAATGACTGTTAATAATTTGTGTACTGTACTTTGCAGCTTCATAACAAGAAAAGGAATAGACTTGAACATAGTCGCTTAAATGCTTTGGTGTTTGGTAAATATAATAGAGCTTAAAGTGATGATACAAATGACATGATTGATCCTATTCTATTGGATAACATCAATGAAAGTAATGAGTGGTTGCTTGGGAGGCCTGACAAAGATGCAGACGAAGATGGTAACGATGTGTTTGAAAGCAACCCTTTAGGTGGCACGGATTCGAACTACTATTCAAGGTCAATGTCGAGAAGTGTAAGGCCTTCATCACAAAGTAGTGCCACGTTAAGTAGATCTACTCCTTTGGCTATGTGGTAAAGTAATTAAGAAGATGAAGTTGAGGAAGAATTTCTGCAAGACTTGGGCGTACAATTCTAAGAAAATATTGCAGCCTTGGTAACAATATTGAGGACGATGGTGCTATGTTCCCTCAGAGTTTAGTGATTTACTAATTTTCGGATATGCAACTTTTATACTGTTGGAAATTTGTTATATTGTCTGGCCTTAGTTGCACCTCTGCTTTAATAACTGGGGTAGACTACGAGTTCTAATCACGACTTGTCCGGTCGGGTATGCAGGCCGTTCAACCCCATTGTTGAATTCAAACCAAATGTAGGTTGAGCTTAAGTTTTGTATGTTATATGTGTTGTTTGTGGATAAAAAAAACATAAAGATAAACATAAAGCAAGTTTGTAACAACCCGAAAATTCTGAGCTTTAACACCCTGAATTTTCGGAGCATTAAAACGATCACTACTTAAAGACATACAAACCTCATTTCAAATAACCAACTTTAACACTTAGATCAGAGCTCATAATCATTACAATTCCTCAAATCAATTTAAATCTAACCAACAAGCTAGAGAAGACTACCCGCACAGAGGTCTTAATGATCAATACTAAAAATTAAATTCGCTCGCTTGTCTCCAACCCATGCCCAGGTAACCAAGTGCTAGTTCTCACCTGCGGAAAACAAGTCAAACGAGAGTGAGCTTTTGAGAGCCCAGTAAGGTCGATCAAGGATTACAAACAACAACGATTCGAACAAGTTTTCAACGATAGTTTTTAAAAGGATTTTCAAATAAAACACAGCAGTTCACTATAGACAAACACATCATTTCACTATAGACAAACAATACAAACGATTTTACATTCAAGTCAAATAACATCTTTTCAAAGGATTTTGTTTTTTGATGAAATCACAGCAATTCGATATAAACATATGGACGAGTATCATCTCAATCCCTTAAATCAGTAGTCATTCAAAACACTTCACATATAATAAAAAGAGCTAGGTAATATTGAACATGAGCAGTACACTCTAGCAAAGCCACTCCGGCAGTGCTCGATACGCTTTACATATGCATATGTAAACTGACTAGTTCATTTAGGTACTAGTTTAATCCAACCAACAAACCATCTTTATAACGCTAAAATACACATCATCCTTATAACTCCTAAAGTACTCATGTCAACATTTAGAAGGAATAAATACAATTGAAATGCTTTATGATGAGCGAATCAATAAACAGATGAAATGAACAATGAATTCCAAAAATCACTATAAGGCTCAAATTAGGGTTTCACGTCATTTGAAAACATTTTCATAACAAATAAACAAAATATCAGAGTTCAATGCAGATTGATAACGATTTAGAATTTGAACATACGAGATTAGTTAGATAAAAGGGGGTTTCGAATTGAACCCCTTACACTTTAATAAAAATTATAAAATCAAAGTTCAATAGAATTTGTAAAGACGTTATAAATAAAATATTTGAAATCAGAGCGACGAAGTAGGGTTCGGATTGAATTCATTACATCGATCCAAGGTAAGCAATGCTACACAACATCGATCAATAATACTTTGAATCAACCTAAATTGATAATTTATTTGTTAGACCACAATCTATGTCTAATATTATATAAACCCTAATATCAACTACCCACAATGTGCTCATTCCTAACCCTGAAATCACGCAACTCAAAGTGGGTCCCGCACACGGTCAACTAAACCAAAAACCCTGTAAACTCCTTAACGTGTAACGATACTCCAAAATTCATAATAAATTACAATAAAATAATTTTATGGCTTAAAACATTATAAAAAGTCAAAATATGAAATTTCTAAATTTTTGGATATTTTTTAATTAAAATAATTTCTTTAAATGCCATAAAACCCCATAATTATTTCTAGCTGAAAATAAAGTTCCATAATTTTTGCAATAACTTTACAATATGTTTAAAAATTATAAAACTGAAATCAGAATTTAAAAGGATCTAAAACTATTTTTAAATTAATCATCTTTCCAAAACCAATGTGATACCTAAATAATAATAAATAAACTCCAAAAATCACAAAATTTATATTGGAGCTTCTTTATACTACAAAAACATTACTCTAACTTTTCTAGAATATTTTCATGAGTGTTAGAGATTTTAAAAGATCTTATAATTCTGAATTTACAGAAAATATTAAAAGTACCCACGATTTCAGAAAATTATGAAATTTTGCCACAAATTCTAATATGGCCTAACGTACTACACTGTAAAGTTTTACATGCTAACAATAACCGTGCACTAGCCTATGCACTTACCAAACTTAACGTCAACCCGTGGTACACCTGCGCAATCATATGGTACCACTAGCTGAACAACCCCACAAAAACCCACTTCTTCTCCTCCCCCTTGTTCTCTGCACTCAAGACCCTTATTCCCTGCACCAACAGACCCCTCAACACCACAGATACACACAAAACACACTTTAAAACACACATTCGACACCCACACAAACACACACCCACACAAACACAACACTTACACATTCACTCACACAACTCACCCACGCACACAACACATACACTCGCCTAGCTGTCCCCTTGGTAGACTTACATACACACACATACAATGAGGCACACAATTTACACACACACAGGATACACAAACTCACGCACCTAGTACACATTCCATTCACCATATCCACACACACACAGTGGTTTATACTTACACATACCCACCATACACACGCATTCACTCAAACGCCACACACATGTACGCACTCACACCCATAGCACAAACCATTTCACGCACCTCACAGCCCACAGACACACACGCACACACACACACACACAAACACACAATACACCTAAGTATACTGCCTTATAGCAGTACCCCTTCCCTTGCCTTTCAAACATTTAGCTACCCTTTCTCTCGCACACACAGTCCCCTCTAAGGCAGCAACACCCCACGGCAACACTAAGCGCGCACGAGCACACACACACGTGGACTTCTTCCCTTGAACACACACCAACCTCACGTGCAGAGCAATATAGTTGCACTCTCTCTCTCTCTCTCTCTCTCTCTCTCTCTCAGTCACTCTTTTTACACCGCAGCCTCTTCACTGCTGTTTCTCTCTCTCGCAGCGGCCCATTTTTCCTTTGCCTCTTATACTCACCAAAACACAAAACAAAAACGCAGTAGTCATCTCAGAATAAACCATACCTCATCACGGCAGCCCATCGTCTCCCCCCCTTCTATGGCTACCGTTACAGCCCTTCTCTCACATAAACACACATACGGGCCACACACACCTCTCACGCACCCACTGATCCCAATCTTTTTAACCCTTTACTTCCCAAAAAATGAGTTTATAGTTGTAGACATCTTACCGGAAAATCCAAATTAACTATTTATGATGAATTAATGCACTTGGGAATTTTTAGCAGGTCGTTACATAACCCCGCTTTCACTAATCGTTGCTAAAAGTGACTACATAAATGTATTGATGATCACTAAAAGAAAATTCGTCGCTAAAAGTTTTCAAAAAATATCATTTACGCTAATTATCACTAAGTGCCTCTATCATTATCACTTATGATTGATGTTATTAAGTTATAGCTTACGGTTCCTAAACTTGAAGATAGCCGATAAAATTTGGTAAGGCTAAGCAATGCTAAATGTTGCATACGAAAATTTCCGCTAAAAATTTAATCAACCAGCTAGACAATATCATGGTTCGGGGTGTTACATTCTCCACCACTTATAAAAATTTCGTCCTCAAAATTTCACATGCTTATAACATCGAAGCACTACGAAGGTGTCACCGAAAATTACACATAACCTCCAAAATATTTGTCAAGAACATCAATAGTAGCCTTAACAATTTCACAACTTCAAATATCTCACCATAATATATGATTCAATTTATAACTTAGGAAATGAGAATGCCTAAATGAATTCACCGAAAGTGTATCTGGCACCACATCATTAGACGCTGCAGCATCCTGAGCCGACGTAACAAAGGCTCTGGCTACTGCCCCAGGCCTCTGCCCCTGCTGACTCTGGCCTTCTCCCGGACGAGGTGCACTATTCAATGCTAAACTGACTGTAGGTACGGGGCTGAGGGCTGATTGGTTCTCCTGAACTGAAGGACAATTTCGGACTTGATGTTCCACACACTTGAAACATCCTCCAGTAAGTCTGTAGCATGGCTTATCACCATTGTTCCTTCCACACGTAGGACACAGAACTGCCAAAAAATCTAACCTAGCACTCTGAACTGACCTAGCTCCTGCGCTGTGTGCTCCTTTGATTTTAGCAATCTGCCCTGACCTAATTCCCTGAACCTGCCCCATCTTCTAACTTCGAGCACCCTGTTGTGCTGAAGAAAAGAATTGTTGACGCTTGACAGCCTCTGAAACTCTCATCTCCTCTCTATCCCTCTTCTGACCACCTTGCCTTTGTTCAATCCTCTTTTTATTGTGCAACTTCGACTGGTCCAATGCACATGCCAGATCAAGCACTTTGCATATATAGCTCGATAAACGAGCAGAAATCACCCCATCTCTCAGCCTCGGCCACTATAAAAAAAAGGAGTTAGGCGACACTTTTTAAGTGTCGCTAACGACTGTATAAGTGTCGCAAAAAGGTCTTACGACATTTTAACAACGCTTTTCTTGAATGTCGCAAAATCGTCTGTCGGGAATTCCCGACACTTCCAATACGTGTCGGCAATTCACTTGTGACGCAATATTTACAATGCCTATAAGTGCCTTTTATGAGGTCCATGAGTCAACCTACTTTGCGACACTTATATGAAAAATGTCACCAAATTTGCGACACTTTTGTAAAAGTGCCAAAAATATTTGGCAGATTATCTTGCAAGTGCCGTTTTTATTATGGCACTTTCAACAAGTGTCACTAGAGTTCAACAAATCATCGAGAACCTTTATAGAAAACCTAGGCGCTTATAATAGCGAGATTCTAGAATGTAGCAAAAGTGATTGTTTTTTATTTTTGGGTATTTCCCGGCCCAATAAAATAACAACCAAGACAATTTAACTAGCAAATAAATTAATTATGAACCAACTACAAATAATTTCAATCAACCATAACAAATATCCAACATCCATGCCATAGGCTATTATAACCATCACAGTTGAACCTAAAGAGTTTCTTACATCCAAAATGTTAACATAGAAGATCTCTCTTTTAGTCCCACAAGGGTATTAATCAGTCCAACATTTAAACTAAACCTGCAAAAAAGGAAAAACAAAAAGTCCCAGAAAAAGGTTACACGCGAATTAACTGGTGTAACATAAGCAAATTCAAACCAGAGAAACTAATATCCTAAAAGAACGCAACAACATAAGAAAAATATTCATCTGCATCCTTTAAAGGTGACTACACTATAAGATTAAAAAGGTGAATTTATCACCTGATTCATAATTCGAAAGGAAAAGCATTTAGCAACTTTTCAAAGACGTTAAAGTTTGCTAAAAGGCAAAGCTCTTGCCATGATGGAAGTGTGGGAAACCCTCGTAAATAACCATGTACTTTTCTCTTTCGGTAAAATAAGCTAGAGCTGAGGGGCTCCTTAAGAAGTATTTTACTAATTGTTTAAAAATGAGAAGTCTAATTCAGTAGCTGGAGGTACATCCACTAATATAAATATTGCCTAGATCTTCACAAGCCACCTAAACAAAGAATGCTAGAATACAAATGGTTAGAAACTGGGAGAGAACTTTTGATTTTATTTCAAAGGTACTTGTGATCATTGAATGTTGGATAAATGAATTCAACACAAATTACTTAGGTATCAAGTTCATCGTTGTCTAAGCCTTGAATATCTTATCCGTCACAAAGCACTCTAGAAGACAGGCAAGAAAAGAAAATCTTTCAAAGAACTCACAATTCTAGAGAGGTTCAAAGGCATTTCGCTCACCCTATATTAGACCTGCTCGTTTATTGGTTAACATCTCTGTTGTGCTGACTGAGACAGTGAGACCTAAAGAAAAAGTTCGTCTATCATTTTTAATATCAAAGGATTGGATACAGTGGGAAAACTATTACTAGATCTATTCTTACATTAAATTACAATACCTATATCAGGTCTGTTACCCTACCGTGGTTATTAGCTGGATTCACTGCTTCCTTTTCACTATGTCGATGGACAAAAAGAAAGGGAAATGACTGCAACTGAGACCATTGAGATTTTTACCATTCGGCCTATATAAGAATGACAACAATAGAACAGAGAGAAGTGGTCATGGATAGATAGCTGCAAGTGGTATCTTTTAGCTCCAGCTCCTGGCTTGGAAACGATGTCTCCCTTGTAAATTGCAAGTGTTGTAAAAAGATGTCCTATAACAGGGTCAAGAGATTGATAGAAAACCACTTTAAACGTGCATGTAAAACTTATAAACTCTATGCTCCAAAATAAATATAGCTACAATGATCACAGAGATCCAATTATTTCAACAACCAAAATATCGCACCAGAAGTGTTCAGCAAGTAAGTTGCTAGTCTCTTTTGCTGCCCGTATTCAATGCTTGACATATATCTACTCGATAACAAGCCTTCCCTATGGTATGAGTCCCTAAAAGTGGCCTTCTTCCACCACTCGGAGGCTTCACCTAGGTATCAAGTTCTAAATAAGTCAAACATGGGACTATGCACAATTATAATTTTCACTAAAGATATTTAAGTTTACACATAATATCTAATGTACACTGTAGCGGCAGTGTATCCAAGCCAGCAAACTATAGGTATAAGATGACATTAATAGAATGAAGATGAAGAAAAAGTAAAAGAAGACATAAGATAGAATGCGGTAAGGATGCTCTTCATAGTTGGCTAAGTCTTCCATAAATTTTAACCACTGAACATGTTCAAGTAGGAAATAATAATAGCCAATTCATTTGTTGCTCAAAACTTTATTTAAGGTACAAACTGGTATAAGAACTAGATAACATGGCTACCTTTCAAATCACTTCTCAAATCTTTTACTTTTGTAAATGCAATTGGTAATGATCCTTCAGTTTGGCATCTATAGATAAATGCCTTTTTCTCTATCTCGTCCAAACCTACTACGAAGCATTCTAAACTAAGGCCTTATTTATTCAAAAAACTATGAACAAGATTTCACAAATAATACATTATGCACAATGTTTTCATGTGTTTGTTGCCCCAGTAAAAAAGTATTAGAAATTAAAGAAAGAATTAGCTTTTCCAAATAAGTTCATTCAAGCATATAAACAAACAGTTGGTGTGCACAATAGAACCATCTTCAGGAACCTGTCACTGATAACATAAATCATATCCACTTAAGAAACGAGAAGGGGCAAAATATAATTATATGCTCAATCAGGAGACCAAGAAGGAGCAAACATGCTCTTCACTACAGAAGCCCAACAATTAAGGAACCCGTAATTAACCTAATCCTATCAATTAATCAAATAGTGCCAAATCTAGTCGAAATTGGATCTGTTACTGTTACATTTTCAGTTGCAAGTCTGTTCAAAAGAGGAAATTAGGCTTTGATAGAGAGAGAAAATGAAGTATACAAAATGAAAATGAAGTATACGTTTGTTCAGAAAGAGCGCTCGTTTCCAAAATTCTTCTCCCAAAAATAATTAGTCCTCCGTAATTTATTAACTTGATATAATTAGACAAAACGTGGTCGTTTAGATTATAAGTTTATTGCGCTTTACTGTAAATATCACTATTATGCGACACTTAAAAGAATGTCACGTTCACTAACGCCGCTACGCCCAACGCCGACACTTAGTATGTGACACATAGAGAAGTATCGCAAAGGTTGTGACACATTTATATTTGTGTTGGTAAATTTGCGACAGTATTGTCAAAATTTCGCAAGATAGAACTAGTTAACGACATTTTCTAAAGTGTCGCCTTAACCCCCTTTTAAGTCCCCATTTGAACTTCTGGCATCTGCCTCCGTAAGTAACATCCTAGTTGCAAACCTTGCCAAATGCGATAACCGCACCTTAAACTCATCCACCGTCTCCCGATCCACCTGGGTCATATTGGAGGTAAGATGTCTTCTGAAGAGTTATTGGAGTTGATTCGGGAATATCCTCTTCCCGCAAGTTGGTATGCTCGAATTCCAGGTTTGCAAGAACCAACCCATTATGGAACATAATTTGAAATAGGAATATACGAAGAGCATGTGAAGTCTGGGTATAGGCTTCCTCTTCACCATTTTGCTTTTCGTTTCTTCGAGCATTATCATATGGCTCCCGAGCAGCTTGTTTCTAATGGTTAGAGGAAACTCGTTGGGCTTATATACTTGGTTGAGACATCGGGCTATAAGGCAGATCCTACAGATTTCATGAGGGTCTTCTTTGAGATCTGCTTTGTTAAAGGAGTTGCCAACTGTCCAGGATGGTATTATGTCCACAGTAAGCAACGACTTTTGAAGGGAGGACTAAAATTGAACAAGGGTTGGCATTCTAAGTATTTCTTTGTTGGCTATCTAGATAACGGGAAGTTACCCTTTGATAGAGAGCGGAATCCTTAAAGTAAGGATTTTGAAAACCCAGGCAAGCCTACTCCCAACAACCTTACCAAGCACATTCTTAGCCATATTAAGCTTCGAGACAATCTTTCCATTGACAGCCTCTTTCGGAAGAGCAATTAAAATGGGCAAAGATTATTCCTTGCAAGCCTATTCTAGCGGGACTTTTGATTCCTCCTCCTCCTCATGCTAATCCCAGTGCATCATCTACTGAGATTGTTCCTCTAGGTGTGCTTTATATAGGTTATTATTTTCAATTTAGTTTTAATGTTTGTTCATGTATTGATTTCTTTTCTTCATGCAGAAATGGCTAGTAGAAATAGAAAATCACCGCAAGGAGCCTTTCTCGACGTGCTTCAAAAAGCTAAAGGGAAAAGAAAGGAAAAGCAGCCAAGTGTAGAGTTGCCCCCCGCTCCAAAGAAGATAAGGGTTACTCCTCCTGACGTGTCTCCACGGATTGTTGAAGGAGTTCATCAACCCATACGCCTTTAGCCTCATCCAGCTTTTTCTTCAATTTTTGTAAGATGTTGCGGTTCATATTTTCAGTCTGACCATTGGATTGTGGATGAACTACAGAGGTGAATCTTAAGTTGATCGAAAGATTTGTGCAAAAGTTTTGAAAGTTGCTGTTGTCAAACTGCTTTCTGTTGTCAACGACCAAAGCTTTTGGTACTCCAAAACGCAGACCACGTTTTTTCCAAAAGTAGTCCTCACATTTGACTGAAGTAATGGTTGCCAGAGATTCTGCTTCAGTCCATTTCGTGAAGTAGTCTATTGCCACAATTACAAATCGTCGTTGTCCAGACGCTACTGGAAAAGGGCCTAGCAGATCCATTCCCCATATTGCAAAAGGAATTAGAGATATAACCAAAGTTAATGGGGCGACCGGTGTATGCGATAATGGGGAAAACTTTTGACATTTGCCGCACCTTCGTGTGAATTCAATGGCATCTTTCTGCATCATAGGCTAATAATATCCTTGCCTTAGGATTTTCTAAGCTAATGTCCTTCCTCCAAGATGTTGACCACATATCCCTTCATGTACTTCTTGTAATGCGTATAAGGACTCTGATGGACGTAAGCATCTGAGGTAAGGAAGGCTGAAGGATTTATTGTATAGAACTCCTTCCACTAATGCATATCGAGCAGCTTTGACACGAAGGTTCCTCGCCTCATGTCTTTCACTTGGTAGTTCACCTGTGGACAAGTATTTGATGATTATGTCCATCCAACAGGGTTCTTGATCTACCACTCCAATTTCAGTTTGAGAACTGATACTACGTTCTTTAAGGAATTCAAGGTAGACTGAACACCGAACATCTGTGACTTCGGCTGAAGCCAGCCTCGACAATGTGTCAGCTTGCGTATTCTGATCTCGGGGAATTTGCTGAATGGCAAAGTTTTTGAACTTCGATGCCAAAGTCTTGACTAATTAGAGATATTGAGCCATTCTTTCGTCTCTAGCCTCATAGTCTCCTAAAACATGGTTGACCACTAATAGAGAATCACTATGTACTGACAATGAATCTACCTTCAGAGCATGTGCCAGCCTTATTCCCGTGAGAACGGCCTCATATTCCACTTCATTGTTTGAGGCCTGGAATCCAAAGCGGAGGGCATACTCAACCATGAAACCTTTTAGGCTGATGAGAATGATTCCTGCTCCACTGCTACCAACGGCTGAAGAACCGTCTACATAAAGATTCCAAGGATCTGGAACTTCAGAAATTACCAACTAAGGGGGGTCTTTAGGTAATGTACACTTGACAATAAAGTCTGCTAAGGCTTGGGCCTTAATTATAGTGTGAGATTTATATTGGATATCGAACTCCCCCAACTTGATGGACCAATTTACCAATCTTCCTAATGCCTTGGGGCTCAGTAAAACCTTTCCAAGTGGTTGGTCCGTTAGAATGACAATGGTATGAGACTAGAAGTACGGTCGAAGATGCCTAGCTAATATGATAAGGGCTAGTGCAATCTTGTCAATATTTGGATATCTTGTCTTTACATCTAGTAAGACTTTGCTAACATAGTAAATGGGTTTTTGGACTCCATCTTCTTCTCTGACCAAAATGGCACTAACTGCAACATCGGTGATCGAGAGGTACAGAAACAGATCTTCTCCGAAAAGTGGTTTCAAAAGTAAGGACGGAGAGCTCAAGTATGTTTTGAGTTCTTCAAACGATTTATGGCAATCGTCTGTTCAAACAAAGTTTTTCACTTTCCTGGTGACTTTGAAGAATGGCAGGCATCGTTCTGCTGATCGAGCCATGAACCTTCCTAAGGCTGTGACCCTTCTTGTTAACTCTTGCACTTGTTTGACTATTTTTGGGGACGTCATGGTTTTGATAGTCTTGATCTTATCTGGATTTGCCTTAATTCCTTGTTAGGAAACCATAAACCCCAAAAAATTTCCTGATGCAACTCCAAAAGTGCATTTGAGTGGGTTCAGCTTCATCTTATACTTTCAAAATATATCGAAAGTTTCTTTCAAGTCCTTGACATGGATTTCAGACTTTAAACTCTTGACAAGAATATCGTCAATGTAGACCTCCATATTCTTCCCGATTAAGTCTCAAGAGATCATGTTCACTAGGCGCTGGTAAGTTGTCCCGGCGTTCTTGAGTTCAAAGGGCATTACTTTGTAGTAGTACAGACCTATCTCTATGATGAACGATGTTTTGGAGATATCGTCCTTGCGCAGCATAATCTGGTTGTAACCAGAATATGCATCCATAAAGCTGAGCAATTCATGGCCCGAAATAGCATCTATAAGGAGATCAATCCTCGGGAGTGGGTAGCTATCCTTTGGGCATGCTTTGTTGAGATCCATGTAATCAATACAAATTTGCCACCTGCCGCCCGGTTTAGGAACCATGACAACATTGGCAATCCAATCAGGGTAGTAGATTTCTTCGATAAAGTCGGCAGTCAAGAATTTATCTACTTATTCTTTAATCTTTTCTTGTCTTTCTGGCACAAAGGTTTTCTTTTTCTGCTTGACAGGTTTCTTGGACGGATTAACATTTAGCCTGTGGGTAATAACCTCGGGATCAATTCCAGGCATGTCTGCGGCTGTCCATGCAAAGACATTCGCATAGGTTCTTCATAGGTTGACTAGCTCGAGCTTAGTGTCTTCCTTAAGATTCGAACCTAATCAGGTTGATTTGTGAGACGATCGGATATGTGATTTAGTTGAATGGTGGGCTGAAATTAGGTTAACACCCTTATGAAACATGACATGGTGGGTTAAAATTAGGTTCATCTTCCATAGGTTAATTAGGTTAATAAGAATCATCTTCCATGGGATGAAATTCTGGTTCCGCCACCGATTAGCCCTAATCAACACTCGTTAATTCTGATTAGTGCTAATCAACACTAATTAACACTGATCAACACTGATTAGGTCAATCAACCCTCATTATCATTAATTAACCCTGATTAACACTGAGTAACACTCCGGACACGTGTCCAACACCTACTTCCGGTGTCTCGGTCGGTGTCGGTATCAAACGCAGTGTCCGTGCTACCTTGATTAGCAGTAATCAACACTGATTAGGCTAAGTACTGATTAGCTCTAATTACTCCTAATTAATACTAATCAACACTGATTAGTGCTAAACAGTCATAATTATCCTTAATTAACCCTGATTAACAATAATTAGCATTTATTAGCACTATTCGGCCCTAATTAGCTGTAATTAATACTAAATAGCCCTAATTAATGTTAATTAACCCTGATTAGCCCTAAGTAACACTGACGGACACTAAATAGCCCTAGTCAGCACTAATCACCCCTAATTAGCCCTAATTATGCATAATTTGCACTAATCAACCCTAATTTACAGTAAGCAGCACTGATTATCCCTAATTAACAATGATTGACACTGATTAGCCCTAATTAGTACCTACGCAGCACTGACACTTTATATGAGTCTAGGTATGATGTCCGACAACTACCGACACCCCGACACCTCACTAGCACCTTCGGACACGTGTCTGATACCTCTCTGCGATGTCCTAATCGATGTCGGTGTCGGACACAGTGTCCATATCTGTGCTACCTAGTAATCTGCCCTAATTATTCCTGATTAGAGCTAATTGAAAATAATTACGCTAATTAGCCCTACTTAACACTGATTGCCCCTAATTAGCACTAGTCAACACTAATTAGGCTAATCAGCCTTAATTATCTCTAATTGACCCTGATTAAAAAAACGATTAGCAATTATTAGCAATAATCAACCCTAATTAGCCCTAACTAACACTGACGGACACTAAAATAGAGCTAATTAGCGGTAATCAGCTCTAATTAACACTAATAGCCCTAATTAGGAGTAATCTGTACTGATTAGCCCTAAATAACACTAATGGACACTAAATAACCCTAATTAGCACTAATCAGCCCTACTTAACACTAAATAGCCCTTATTAATCCTGATTACCCCTGATTAGGGCTAATTAACACTGATTAGCACCGACACTTTAAATGAGTCGAGGTATGGTGGCCGACACCTACCGGCACCCCGACACTTCACTGTAAACTCCGGACACGTGTCCGGCACCTCTCTGCGGTGTCCCAGTCAGTTTCGATATCAGACGCAGTGTCCATGTCCGTGCTACCTAGATTAGCACTAATCAACACTACTTAGCTCTAATATGCCCTAAATTAGCCATAATTACCACTAATTAGCCCTAATTAGCTCTAATTAGCTGTAATTATTCCTAATTAATCATGATTACCCCTAATTAGGGCTAATTAACACTGATTAGCACTGACAGTATATGTGAGTTGAGGTATGGTGTCCGACACCTCGACACCTCACAGGCACCTCCGGACACGTGTTTGACACCTCGCTTGGTTAGCCTTAATTAGCACTAATCATCCCTAATTATCCCTACTTAACCCTGATTAACACTCACTTGTAAGTGACTACTCAATATATTTTTTTTTTCAAATTGAAGGTTAATTTTGAACTCGACTTGTATAGGTTTAACAGGCAGTGAGAGATATATATATCATGTCAGTGGATAGAAGTTGGATGCGAAGGAGGATTGCTCCAAGTGGGATTGGGGTATCAGAAGAGTTTAGACAGGGATTTATTCTATTTGCTTTGAATCAACGGGAGTTTGTGGATGACGGCACGATTAAATGTACGTGTAATGATTGTCAGCTGTTAAGTTGGAAAATCCCTAATGATGTAACTTTTGATCTATTTCGTAGAGGTTTTATGAGTAACTATACGAATTGGACTCAACACGGGGAACCAATTTTGAGGGGTGCCCACTGAGGTCATCGCTGAGTTCAGACAGTATAGTCCTAGAGATCTGGGTTTTTCCCAATATCAACATATGGTAATGGAAGCTGGGCCTAGTGGGATTAATTGGGATAACTATTTTAAAGATGGTAACCCTAATGTGGAAGAAGAGCCAAACCGGAGCACATAGAAATTTTATAAATTATTAAAAGACTCTGAGGAGCCAATATGGAATGGAAGTACAAAGCACACCAAGTTATCTGCTGTGACAAGGATGCTACACTTAAAGTCTGAGCATGGTCTAATTGATAGAGGTTTTGATGCTTTTTTGAAGATTAATAAAGAAATGTTGCCGGAGGATGAGAAGTTTCCTGACACGTACTATAGTGCTAAGAAAATTATGATGAAACTTGGTTTGGGGTACCAGAAGATAGATGTGTGTAATAATGATTGTGTCTTATTTTGGAAGGAGAACAACGACTTAAGCGAGTGTCCAGTTTGTTGCCACGCAAGGTATAAACCGACCAGTGGGAATAAAAGAAAGATAGCATGGAAGATATTACAGTACTTCCCGCTGATACCAAGGCTTCAAAAGTTGTAATACTCTTCTAAAATGGCAGAGCACATGAGATGGCATAGCCACGTACGCAGCAAAGTTCCCGATTTATTAAGACACCCTACTGATGGAGAGGCATGGAAGGAATTTGATTATCAACACCCATCTTTTGCTGCAGAAGTTTGAAATGTGCGACTTGGGCTCGCTACCGATGGGTTTAATCCTTGTGGGCACGCTAGCACACCCTACTTTACGTAGCCTGTGATCATTGTCCCGAATAACCTTCCTCCGGACATGTGTATGAAGAAGCAATTCATGTTTTTATCATTACTCATTCCTGGACCTACGAGCCCGGGTAGAAATATAGACGTGTACTTGCGGCCTTTGATCGATGAGTTAAAAAATTTGTAGGAAGTTGGAGCCCCAGCATTTGATTCATCTCCTAAATAGAACTTCAACTTGAGGGCAGCAGTCATGTGGCTATCAATGACTTCCTTGCATACGGTATGTTGTATGGGTGGAGTACACACGGTAGGTTGGCATGTCCTCATTGTATGGAAGTGAGCAAGGCTTTCACCTTAAAGCACGAGGGGAAGGCTTCCTTTAAGGGGTGTCACAGACAATTCTTACCACCTAATCATCCTTTTCGAAGGCTAAAAGATAAGTTTGATAAAACCGTGGAGCGTCACCTTGAAACACGTCACATATTGTATGGCGAAGAAGTGTATATGTGCATAAAGGACCTTGACATGGATGCGGTACCATTTGGAAAGTGTGGTGTTAGTCTAAAACTTCCTGACTTTGAAAAAAAACACAACTGGAAGAAAATGTGCATCTTTTGGGAGCTGCCTTATTGGCCGACCCTCCTTCTGCGCAACAATCTCGATATTATGCACATTGAGAAAAATGTTTTTGAAAATGTGTTTAATATAGTTATGAATGTCAAGGGCAAATCAAAGGATCACTTAAAAGCACGCAGAGATTTGCAGGTGATAGGTATACGACGTATATTGCATCCACAAATGGTTAATGGTAAGGTGGTTTTGCCCAAAGCAGTATATACATTGGATAAAAAGCAAATACAACAGGTGTGCGAGTGGGTTCAACTGTTGAAGCTGTCAGATGGCTATGCATTTAATATATCACGCTGTTGCAACCTTGCAGATTGTAGGTTTTATGGTCTAAAGAGTCATGATTTTCATCTATTCATGGAAAGATTTATATCAATTGTCTTTCGTGACCTCTTGCCGAAACCAGTAAATGAAGCATTGACTAAACTTAGTCATTTCTTCTGAGATTTGTGCTCAAAGGTGCTCCGAGAGAGTGATGTTAAGATTCTTGAGAAAAACATTGTTGAGACAGTGTGCAAGTTAGAGAAAATCTTTTCCCCGTCCTTCTTTGACTCGATGGAGCATTTAACCATTCACTTAGCATATGAGGCTAGAGTGGGTGGACCTGTGCAGTATCGATGGATGTATCCATTTGAGAGGTGATATTGCCCATCCATCTTCAAATTGTATTTAATACTTGCACACATGTGTTTATTACTAAAATCAATGCTTATTTCTTACATAGGTATATGTTTGACCTTAAGAAAAAAGTGCGAAACAAAACCCGGGTTGAAGGTTCAATTGCAGAGGCTTACAACCTTGAAGAGCTTACCAACTTCTGCTCCCTTTACTTTGAGACTGATGTTGATACAAAGATGAATCGACTTGGTCGCAATGACAATAGTGTCAACACAGAATTCGATAAGCGTCTTTCCATATTCAAGCATCTTGGTCGTGCACTTGGAGCAAGGAGCGGTCAATATCTATCCGAGGAGGAGTACATTGCCGCAACATTGTACGCTCTCGTGAATTACAATGAAGTTGCAGCATTCATAGTGTAAGTAGTTGCGTACATATCTTCCTTCTCATAGTATTTACTAACATAATATAATGACGATGCCATATAACATGCAGTGAATATGATGAGGAAGTGTTATTAGCGAACCCTGGGATATCAGATAGACAACTTGAAAAAATGCAAAACAACGCGTTCCCTGAGTGGTTCCGACAGCGCGTAAGTTCTAAAACCTACTTTTCAATTCTAATATAGACCACATGTAATAAGCTAATAATCTGTGCAAATTATTTGCTGTTGTAGACCATCCATGATGGAGTTGATGTCCGTCTCAAGTTGCTTGCTGCTGGCCTAAGTAGACTAGTATCGTGTCATAAAGGGTACATTGTCAACGGGTTTAGGTTTAACATGATGGAAGTTGACCTTACTAAACAAACCCAAAACAGTTGAGTTTTGATCAAAGGTGACTATTATAATGATAGCGAGCATGATTTTTATGGGTAGTTGAAGGAGGTTGTTGAACTAGACTATAATGGCAGTGGTAATCGACTGGTAATGTTCAGGTGCAAATGGTTTGACATTATAGCTGGCATTCGAGTTAGTCGACATGGGATTATAGACGTTAATATGAGGTCAAGGCTCGTATCCTATGAATTATTTGTATTTGCAGCTCAGGCAACGTAGGTCTTCTATGCAAAGGGTGTGACAAGGAAGGATCCAAATTGGCATACTGTTATCAAGACCAAAAGAGGCTTTGTTTATGATGATGTGTTCATTGAGATGTACCAAGAGGATGATATTCCCATAGTGATACCGCTTCAGGAGAATAACGACGTTGTTGATGAGCCTCTTTGCAATTTAGGCCATGTTGGAGAAGAGGTCGATGTTGAAGCCCTCGGTGATGACGATGACGACGATACTGAGGAAGACGTTGATGACGAAGAAGAAGACGATGAAGATGAAGGGGACGAAAATGACGAGGAGGAGGAAGACGTTCCGTTGTCTATTAGTGATAGTGATTGACTGTGCAGAGTAAAAAAATTCTTGTCAATGTACTTTTAGACATGCCTATTTATTATTTAAATTGAATTAGTTATTAATTGATGGTGGTTGACTATTTAATATGGGTTGTCTTTTATAGTCGGCCACATTGTTAGCATACTAAGTTTTGTACTTAAGTTGTTTATTATTCGGGCGAACCACATTGTTATTAATTTTCTTTTGCACTTAAGTTATTTATTATTCGGGCGAACTACATTGTAGATATGTCGAGATCCAGTGCACCCCGAGGTCGTGGAGGTGGCCGTCACGGAGCTGCTTCAGCACAGTCAGCCCCCTTCCCTAGGATTGGTGATGCAACTACTACTGAGCAGCCGTCATCATCATCAGTTGCTTCTGACCATGGTAAGACGATATTAGTTTTTTGTCAGATTAAAAGAAATTACTTACAATATATATAAATATAATGATTTCCTTTTTCATCATCTGTAGTGTTTAGTTCATCTGTACCGCGAGGTATCACCCGTGGAATACCTCTTCCAGCCACCCCGGAGCAGAGGATTATTGCTCATGTCCGAAACAATTAGTATGTTTTTAATTTTCAAAGCTCAATTCTATTGTAATATGCACTTATATTAGGATTGATGTATCTCTCTGTGATTTCTTGTAATTAGTTTCATTGAGGATTGTTTTAGGACCAAGATCGGTCCTATTATCAAGGCTCACCTTCCACAGCCTTATGCGACGTGGGGGTCGTGGACGGAATCAGATAAAGAGCTTGCTTGGGGGAAGTTTTTGGTAAGGAGCGCAGTATTTTTTATGTGCTTTACTTTCTCGGTTTTAGAAGTACATTATCAATGAATTTTTCTTGTTAACCGTGTTTTTCAATTGTGTTGAATTATGTTCAGGACTATTTCAAATTTGAGTTAGACGGAGAGCGAGAACTCCAGAGGCAGGCGTGGGAATGGCATTGTGCTGAGAACTACAATAAATGGATGCTAAATGCGAGGAGGTGGGCGCTAGCTCGGGCGGGTACGACAGATATATCTACGACCAGGGACCACAACCCTGAGTTCTTCTCCAGAACCGTGTGGGGGCAGTTGGTGTCCCATTGGAGTACTCCAAACTAGGAGAAGCTGAGTGAGCGAGGCACAGAGATGACTCACGGCGGGAAGAAGATGAAGCACAGTGCTGGTTTCCATCCATTTGTCGTGCACGAGCTGAGGTTAATTGAAGAGGACCCTGACAGGAGGCCCCCAACAAGGCTCCTCTATTTTGAGCGCACACAACAACATAGTGATGGGAAGTGGGTGTCTGGGAGCGCCGAGCAGTTTGTGGTGAGCACGTAACTCATGTATTCCTATTGCATTTTTTGCAATTGCGGCCAATAGAATTTCTCTAACATTTTTGTTGTTTTCTTATACAGAGTTTATTTAGAGAGAGAGTTCATGCCAACTCCCAACCAGACGTTAGCCAGAAAGTGGACGAGTTCTCATTGTGGTTAGACGCTATGGGGGGTCCTAGGAAGGACCATATACTCGGCCACCCTCGTCAGTCCTCACGAGCGTTACTAGCCGACAGACCTCAATCGTCAGCCGAGACCAGTTCTACCGGTCCTCGGGCAAATGCAACGGCTGCGACGGAGGAAGAGCGCTTCAACACAACGTTTGATGCGCGGATGCGGATGATGCTCGATAACGGTTATGTAATTATAAAAGGGGCCTAAACTACATGCAATACAAATTTTCTCAAGTACTTATGTATTTTGTGCTCTATATGTGATCTTGATTTGATATATGATGTTGAATCATTTGTATGGCTTCGTGCAGGGCGATACCAATGATCCTAGTGCCGGTGACCCCCGGGGCGATGAAGATGTTGTTGGATCAAACGTGCATTCTTCATCGAGGAATGAAGAAGATGATACTGGGGTTGGTTGTTCTGCCGAGTAGTGATTTAGATAGGGGTTTGGTTTGATTTATGCAATGAATGTTATTTTATTGTTTTGAATTGATCATTGGTACTTAACTGTATGAATTCTATTATTTTAATGCATATGTTAATGTTTATCTATACTTTGATGAATGCGACAAGCTGTTTGAGTGAATGCGGGACAGGAGGTTGAAAAGATTTTGAATGAATGCGTTGAACAGCGCATTCATCCAAAACCATTTCAACCGAGATTAAATCGATTTTTGGATCGATTGGATTGGATGTGAATTTCTTATGAATTGATATTAGTTCTGCGACAGGTTATTTGACCTGCATTTTTTTTTTTTGGCAAAGTCAGGTTTTGCGACCGCGATGTGCGGTCGCTAAATGAAACAAAGCGGTCGCTAATTTTAATATTTCAAAAAATACAGTAATATTTAAAAATATTTAGCGACCGCACATAGTGGTCGCTAAATTAAATAAGTGCGGTAGCTAAATATTTTTAATATATTTCTAAAAAAATTATAAAAAAAAGATAATATTTTAAAATATTTAGCGACCGCAACTGTCAGTCGCAAATATATAATATAATTTAATAAAAATATTAAAAAGAAGAAAAATTTTTAATTAAAAATATTTAGCGATCGCCTTATGCAGTCGCTAACTGTAGTCAACGCGGTTACTAAATTTAGCGACCGAATTTTAAAAGCGGTCGTTAAAACTTAGCGACCTGGCCTATGGTGACCGCTATAACGCAATCGCTAAAATCCTTTAGTAACCGCGTTGACACCTTTAGCAACCGCCTCTAAAGGCACTGTTTCTTGTAGTGTTTCAAAATTAAGTACTTCTTTAAAAATCGACGTGTTTCTAGATTTATTTTTCTATTATTGAAGGTCTAACCTCTTGGATTTTTTAACGGCATCTGTCGTCCGTCAGGTGAGGTACTGATTTGGTACGCTTTTTCAAAGTTGGGTACTTCTTTGGCACACCTTCAAACTTGGGTACTAAAACTGTACTGAGGGTAAACTTGAGGGTACAGTTTTGAGATTAGGCCTTAATTTTTTTTTAAACTCTAATTTTATGATAACTTTCTTATACGAATATACCCGTATTTAAAATCTAAAATTGAACTTCAAATTTACAATTGTATCAATGTACTAATATGTTTGCATTAGAATCTACATATGTGCGCAATAATTCAAATACGTGGAATATGAATCAACATACAAATATAAAGTACAAAAAAAAGAATTGAGTTTCTGACAAAAAGTTAATTTAGTTTAGGTATGTTTTATTTCTTCTAAGAGGTTATAGAAATCTGCAAGTTGTTTTCATTAATCGAACTTGTTGGAGAAGATGAATTAGCTCTAAGGTGTAAATCAAAGTACCCCTAATCACTATTAATCTTTTATGAAGATTTCAAATTTAAGAAGGGTATCTTAAGGGCAAAAAAAAGTTAGCCATTTACGCTCATTCTTACTTCTATATATGTATAGATGTAGATATTGATAATACCACCTATGGCATAAATTTTTGAGACTTAAGGAAATCACAGACAACCAACTATAAGCAAACACAAAATAACACATAAATTTATCATAAAAGTTGAAGGCCTAGTCAAACTTGTAAATGTCTGACTTGGTTCTATGTCGGTAAATTTAAATTTGCAGTCATATGTAAAATATAGTAGATGTAATAGTTTGTCCATCTTAAAAGTATGTATATGTTTATATATAAAAAAGTAACATAATAATACTAGGACTTGGGAACGGTTCTCTAAGTAGAGAAAATTAAGGTGTTCATTTCATCAACTTTGATGTTGGTAATTTCGAGGTTAGGTTTTGATAGGATTCTCTTTAAAGGTGAACAGAACATTTTTAATCTCTTTAGCGACCAAATGTTAAAATGTATCCAGAAATGTTGTAATTTTGTTTTGCCCTTTTTGAAATTGAAAAACGTCCTTAATTTTTGTAAATTGTATATGTAATAAATAAAAATATTTAGCCATTTAACCTATTGGGATCATTTTTATACAGTGGGGTTAGATCCACACTCGTTTTTAGTAAATCAATACATTTTGTCTCTTAAAGATGCATTAGTGAACTTTAAACCTCTTTAGGGACAAAATATTTAAACTTAGCAAAAAAGGTTGTCATTTAGCATCATCTTCTTAAATATCACAAGCACCCTCACTATTTAGAAACCTTTTAAACTTAAAAACGGTATTTTAAGAAAATAATGTTAAGTCATTTAACCCCTTGCGCATCAAAACTTAAGAGTTTTCATTGTTAATTTTTTTTTGATAACTTAAGCTCAAATAAACTGGAATCATTATCAATTGCATTCTACCTAATCCTATCACTTATAAGAGTGGAATATACGACAATAGCCGTATGAAGACCATTTTATCATGTAGGTGTATGATATTACGAGATATAGTGAACCTAGAAATACAATACTCATATGAAGAAAACGATATCATACAAATAATGATATTTCAATTACTTTAATATGAATATATAATTATTTACTTGTCATAAACTGAAATTATAACTAAGAGCAGAATAGTATGATGTAACAATTTTTATGCATTAGAAAACTCTAAAACATCTAGTTTTATGATATATTTCTTATACCAATATATCGGTATGTAAAACCTAGAATTAAACTTTAAATTTACGATTGTATTAATGTACTAATTTGTTTGCATTAAAATCTACATATATGCACAATAATTTATTTATTTTTGGTTAAGAGGGAAAATATATTATCAGTAAAAGGTGATACAAGCCGTCCCGGCCAGAGTAGCTATATTACAGACATAAAGATAGTATTAAACGCTATCAAAAACACTAACCAAACAATTAACCTATATGCCCGAAACAAATTACAATTATAGTGAAGCAGAGCATATCTTACACTTAAGTCTAATTTAACATAACTTGCCGAGACATACGGTTACAAAAAAATACCAACTAAAGCAAAAAACCTAAAAATTACAACACAAACTAACTAGAAGACCAAAAGAAAACAACCAAACAAATTTTAAACAAAACACATTATGCACAGCCAACGGCCCACGAGCAGACCTGATAGCTGTCCTATGGGTGCAGCTCACCTTGAACCCCGTGCGCTCTCGCTGGCATAGGATTCCCCACCTTCTCAGGCCACCATTCCGCTGCCAAGCCCCGATAAACCCCAAATCTGCCTCTCTAGCCTGCCTCACCGGAATCTCTATCAAAAGGTTAACTAATCTTCAGCTGAGCCTAGACCACCTATCGCACCAACCGAAATCTGACCACCTACTACGACCTCCTCCGTCACAACACAGCCAAGCCACCTAAATCAACCATCTACAAGCAATGACCAATCTAGGGCAAGGGGAAGTGGGATCAATTAGGGGGAAGGGGGAAAATAAGCCCTAGAAGAGAAAACCTAGCCTAGACTCACCAATCGATCACAACCCAAAGAAGCTCGAGCCCTTCAATCTTGATGAAGGAAGATCTGAAAAACCCACAACCAAACCCCAACCCCTTGACTCCGAAATCAGGATAACTCATCTGGCAGAAACCGCACTCACCCGTTAGCCACCACAACCCAAAACGAGGAGCCACCGAAGCCCCGGACAGCAACACCGAGCATCACACAACCGATCACCATCGCCAGCAAAAAGAGAGGACCACGTCTGATCGAAGGCAAAACGTCGCAACCCCGATGGCCATCCAACTCACCAAAGCTTCCCAGATCCCAATAAAAAATCCTAGCTAAACATGACCTAACCTACCAAGACGAAAGAAGGGAACCTCCGCCCCACGCACGCCATCGCATGGTAGGGCAGCCGCGGTTGCTTTCTGAGGAAGGTGGTTTAAAGAGAAGGAAGAGGGATATTTCTAGAGAGAGAATGTCTGTTTCGCAGAAGGAATGACTAACTCGTATGCACAATAATTTAAATAAGTAGAATTTGCATCAACATACAAGATATGAATTATATAATTTAAAAAGGATTGAGTTTATGACAAAATATTCAATTTAGTTAAGGTGCATTTTATTTCTTTTAAAGGCTGTAAAAATCTGCAAGATTTTTTTAAATCGAATTTGATGGAGAATATGAAGTAGATCTAAGGTAAGGTAGCTTAGTTTTAATATAACGCTCAAGAAATCTGGAACATTAGACACTCATTCGATCAGTTACACTAAGACAATAATATCTTCACACTCAAATAAATGAACGACTCTTATCAAAGCAGCTAAATCAATAATCATACTCTCAATAGACTATCATCGATAAAACATGAAATCTAAGTCTGAAAGATTTTAAATAATAACAATCACCCACGCAGGGGTTCTAGTGAGCAATACTAAACTTAAATTCTCTCATTCGGCTCTAATCCATACTCAGACAACATAATGCTAGTAATCACATGTGGAAAGAAGTCAAAAGAGAGTGAGCTTTTAAGAGCCCAGTAAGGTCAATCAAGGATTAAAAACAAAAAAAATTGAACTATTTTTTCTTTTCATAAGCGGTCAAATGACAATTAAAAAAATATTTTTAAATAAAATTACCACAGTATTTCGATATAGACATAGGGAAGACTACCAACTCTATCCCTCAAAGTTAATAAACATTTCAGATACAATAAATAACAAAAATAGATAACATTGAATATAAGCAATACACTATAGCAAAACCATCTTGGCAGTACTTATATACATTCTACATATGCATTGTATACTAACTAGTCCATATATGTACTAGTTTTAACCCTAACCAAACATACCATCTTTATAACACTAACAATACACATCATTCTTATGACTTTTCAGATTTGCTAACTCATGTCAATATTCAAAGAAATAAACACAATTCAAAATGTTTTGTGATGATCGAATCAATAAAATAGATGAGAATTAATAAAGAATGACAAACGACCACTTTAAGGCTCAGATTAGGATTTCATGTATTTTTATGTCAATTATAAAATATCGGAGTTCAATAAAATTTGATAACAACTCAGAATAAAATATACGGTGTGAATTTGATGAAATGGGGTTTCGGATAGAATCCCTTACATTTTAATGACAATTATAAATTCGGAATTCAATAAAATTCATAAAACTATTATAACAAAGCATTTAAATTCAGAGCGATGAAATAGGGTTCAGATGAAATTCTTCACCTCGATCCAAGCAATGTGAAGTTAAACAACTTCGATTAACAATCCATTCAATTAACCTAAATTGGACAAATTATTTGTTAGAACACAATCTATACTATTGAATTATGAAGTTAATATCAATTACTCACAGCGTGCTCACTCCTCAATCCAAAATGATGAAATCCAAAGTGGATCCCACGCACGACCAACTTAGTTAAAAACTCTACGCACTTCTTGAGGCCTAATGATAACCCAAAAGTCATCATAAAATTCTAGTAAAATACTATTATAACTTAAAATATTATAAAAAAGTCAAAATACGAATTTTTAAAAATTTTTGAATTAAAATAATTTTCTTAAATATCAGAAAAACCCAAAAATAGATATTAATAACTTCATCTCAAATCAAAGTCCCACAAATTTTACAATATTTAAGGATAATACAAAAATTCAAAATCATCAAAAGCATTTTAAAATCGTTTGTTTAACTAATTCAAATGCGATACCAATAATGGTACAATTTTAGAATTCATGAAACTTAAGCTGAATCTTCTTTATACTATAAAAACATTCCTATAATTTTTTCAGAATTTAATAAGAAATTTTAATAACTCTAAACAAATTTTAGAAAATCTAAACTTGCAAAAATTATTAAAAATGCCAAACGATATCAAAAAAATATGAAATTTTAACAATTCTAATATTGTCCTAAAAACCTTCCCGTAAAGTTTCAGCACTTTTCGACAATCACAGTGTACCACTTCACTGCATAAACTCATTAGCTGTTAACCCTCCTTCTTCCTTTCCCTCAGCTTCTGTCCAAACCCAGAACATTTACACACGTACCCCAAGGCTGTTCACTTTCTCTCTATACACACTACACATATATACACCCATTACACTCATGTATACACAAATGCACACAAGAACCTACACTTCACCCATCACAGCTACTGCCTCACGGGAGTAGCTCATCTTCTTGTTGTCCAACACACACACACACACACACACACGGCAAGCCCACCATTTTGCTCCCTCATTACACCTACAAACACACAGCAAAGTAGCCCCTTTTTTGCTTCTTCATTACACCTACAGAAATCACTCCGTATCCACACACATATGGGCACAAAAGACACATACACCCCCATACACACTCGGCAGTGCTCTCTCTTTCTTCTTCCTTGTCCCTTACCCCCACACATTACACAAAGCACACATTACACGGCTGCCTTACAGCCTGTTGCTGCTAGAATATTGATCGGGATCCACGGCTAGGAAATGGACCTGCAAAATAGAACACGGAGTGACCACCGGGGATGTTCCGGTGGAGGCGGCTCCGATGCTCAAGTCAGAACGTCGCTACTAGGGTAGAACTCTGAATAGCGTAAGAATGCATTGGGTGCTTGTGTGTGAACTTGTCTGTGTACCTGAGGATTTTCCCCTTATGTAGGCCATTTCCCAGACTCCTCTCTCCTTTAGGATTCTTTCCTCGCTGATCCCTCACGTAGTAGAGTCCTACCAGGACTTATGCTTTTAGCAGTTGAATCCTAAACAGATTCTATCACCTCTCTCAGAATCTATCCCGATACAGATTCCTCAGTTTCGCTCAAAATCATCCATGCCACGTGTCATAAGCTGGTTAGGGGGATATTTTAGCTATATCATAATGCCCCCTGCCTTTGACGGTTCCCTTGAGTGAACGGTTAAAGGCACATGTGTAACAACAGACCGAAGGCAGTTCAGCTAAGAATTATCCAGGTTTGTCATTCAGCGGAACTTTTTAGAATTCTATACTCAGAAGCATGTGCTAGGGAGGTCTAGTCGGGAGGTCTGGTCGGACATCCTGGTCAGGAGGTCTGGTTGGACATCCTGGTCGGGAGGTTTGGTCGGGCATCCTGGTCGGGAGGTCTGGTCGGACTTCCTGGTCGGGAGGTCTGGTCGGGGATCCTGGTCAGGATGTCTGGTCGGGCATCCTGGTCGGGATGTCTGGTCGGGCATCCTGGTCAGGATGTCTGGTCGAACATCCTGGTCGGGAGGTCTGGTCGGGCATCCTGGTCGGGAGGTCTGGTCGGACGTCCTAGTCGGTAACTCTGGCCGGATTTCCTGGTCGGGACCTCTGGTCGGACAACCTGGCCGGGACCTCTGGCCGGACGACCTGGTCGGGACCTGTGGCCGGACTTCCTGGTCCCCACCTGTGGCCGGACGACCTGGTCGGGACCTGTGGCCGGACGACCTGGTCGGGACCTCCGCTCGGACGACCTGGTCGGACTTCCTGGTCGGGAGCTATCGCCGGATTTCCTGGTCGGGACCTCTGGTCGGGCGTCCTGGTCGGGACCTCTGGTCGGACAACCCGGTCGGGACCTCTGGTTGGACCTCCTGGTCGGGACCTCTGGTCGGACAATCTGGTCGGGACCTCTAGTCGGACAACCTGGTCGGGAATGGATCAGCCTTTTGTCTTGCCACGTGTCAGGGAACCATGAAGGCGTCTTGAATGTTGAGGCGGTTAACTTTTGAATTTCAAAATTTAATGCTCCGGGAATCCCGGACGACACGTGTCTTGAATGTTGCCGCCTTCGTAGGGGCGGTTATTCCAACACTCTTCTATATATTTGGACTCCTCTCCTCATTTGCCCCCTGCTACTCACTCTCACTCTGTTCGGCTCATCTGTTAACAAGTAAGTTTCTCTTCTTTTCTTCCTGTTCGGCACATATCTATTTCCTTTTCATAGCTCTCCACACCGTAGCTTCTCTTAGAATATGTCTTCAGCCACTTCGAGTAGTTCTTCGTCGCCCTCTGGTAGTTCCACAGAGAACAATTTAGAGAGTGATTCTGAGAGTAGATCTTCACAAGTAGGTACCTCAACTTTTAGGAGCCAAGTAGGAACTTCTACTCCCCAAACCAGCACTTCGTTTCGCCGTAGAGATGCCCTTGGGGAAATCAAAGATGAAGCCGAGGATAGATTTGATGAAGACACCTGGTTCGCCGTAGATGAGAAGAGGAACAAGATGACCAAAGAAAGCATAGTTGAGCTTTTGAAGGAGTATCCTTTGCCTCCTCCCTTTTCTGCTCGGGTTCCTGCACTCCAAGAGCCTGCCAACTATGGTACGAACTTGGAAACGAGTGTCTACGAAGGTCAGATTAGATCTGGCTATAGGGTTCCCATGCACCCCTTTGCTGTTGCCTTTTTCAACCACTATAAAATGGCGCCAGGTCAACTTGTGCCCAACGGATGGAGAAAACTAGTTGGCTTGATCTATCTTGTGCAGACCTCAGGGTATCCAGTGACTGTTGATGATTTCATGAGATTATACCTTGAAGTATGCTTTATAAAGAGTGTGGCGAAAGGTGATGGTTGGTATTATATTCACAACCGAATCAGAGTGATAAAGGGAGGTCCCAAGTCCAACAAAGGCTGGCACTCCCGATACTTCTTCATTCAGAGGCCAAGCGGCAAATGGGAGTTCCCAAGAAAGTGGAACGGTTTCTGTAAAGATTTTGAAAAGGATGGGTTCTTGTCTCCCAATGCTGTGACCAAGAAACTGCTCGATCACATAAAGAGGAGGGGTGTTCTCAATATTGATGAGCCCCTTACAGATCAAGAGATGCGGCATGCGAGGCTCATTCCTCCCGCCTCCGACACGCCTGTTTCTCCAACTCCTGTTCTAGAACCTCGAATTATTTCGAAGCCTAAGGCTCAGGACCCGACGATAGATACGTCGTCTTCTAGGACCCCAAGTTTAGGTAGAGTCTAAAGCCATGTTTATGTATTCCTTTCCTACGTAATTGTAAACATGTTCCTTAACCCTTTCCTTTTTACAGAAATGGCTGGCAAAGGAGGAGGTGCAAAAGGTGACTTCATGGGTCTGCTGCAAAAGGCTTCGAAGGGGAAAAGGAAAGAGAGCACGGGGGAAGGTTCTTCCCCCGTTGTAAAAAGGCTTCGCGCTCCAACTCCTCCAGTACCCCCGCTGGTGGTTGAGGATCTTCCCATCGAGAAGGATCCCATTTTCCGTCCCAGATGGACCATCAAGAGGGGCGACTCGGGAATGCCCCATTCGCATGTCTCTGCTCAACACTTAGCTCACGGGGTGTTGCCAAGTGACAAACTAATCTTGGAAAACCAGCCTCATGAGGCCTTTGCTATGGCGCACGTCCAGGCTGCTTACAACGTAATTGGAATTACTTCCCTCTTTTTGTCGCTGTCAATTAAACTCTTCTTCCTACCCCATAATCGTCTTCATTTCCCTTTCCTTTTCAGGCATACTGCTATAGCAGCCAGATGCAAGACAGGTTCTCGATGGCGATGGACGTGGCTCGCAACGCTGAGACTGACAAGAGAGCAGCCGAAGGCAAGGCTGACAGACTTGATAAGGAGGTCAAGAACCTCAAGACGGAGAATGCTGATCTGCTTACCAAGCTTGGTCGTCTGGAAAAGCGATGTGAGAAGCTGAGGCATGAAAAGTCGGAGGTCGGGAACAAGGCCATCCATGCGTTCCTTGATGGTACAGCTGGTGATGAATGGCTCCGGAGGCGGACTGAAGACGGGCTTTCCATCTTTCAGGAGGGCTTCCAAAAAGCCAAGGAACTAACGTTGGCCAAGTATCCAGACCTTTTCTTGGACGACGTTGTGGTGCCCAGCTTTGAGTCGCCGTCTGGTGAAACGGCCATGCCTACTGAAGCTGGGGATGCCATTTCTCCCGGGGAGAAGAGTGTCCGATCCGGGGATGCTCCTGTATCTTAGGATAACTTACCTTTATTCCCCTATCTTGCAATTTCCGTTTGATGTGCTCCTAATATTTGTGTTGCCTCAGAGGCTTGTGAATGCTAAACAATCTTGTTTTGGATATTTCATTTTTTGCGATGCTCTTACTTTTGACATGAGCTCTTATCGTCAGCTAAGGGCTGGCAAAGAAGCCTCTTCCCGCTTGGTATAATTTCGAATTAACAAGACAGGGTGGGGCGACGATCCCCCGCATGGCTTTGCCATTTCTCGGACTAGAATTAAAGCTAGACCGTGTGAGGTAAGACTTGTGTCTTACCCTATCACAATGGGTGATACTTTGCTTGAGCATCATTCGTGGTTTTACTTTGACGCGAACCCTTATCGTCAGCTAAGGGCTGGCAAAGAAGCCTCGCACTCACGCTCGGCCAGATTTCGAATTAACAAAACAGGGTGGGGCGACGATCCCCCACATGGTTTTGCCGTTTCTCGGGCTAGAACTAAAGCTAGACCGTGTTGGGTAAAACTTGTGTCTTACCCTATCACAATGGGTGATACTTTGCTTGAGCATCATTCGTGGTTTTACTTTGACGCGAACCCTTATCGTCAGCTAAGGGCTGGCAAAGAAGCCTCGCACTCACGCTCGGCCAGATTTCGAATTAACAAAACAGGGTGGGGCGACGATCCCCCACATGGTTTTGCCGTTTCTCGGGCTAGAACTAAAGCTAGACCGTGTTGGGTAAAACTTGTGTCTTACCCTATCACAATGGGTGATACTTTGCTTGAGCATCATTCGTGGTTTTACTTGATCGGGCAGTCTACTCGGGAAGTCTGCCCGGGCATTGAATGTACGTCGTTCTTGGGAACATGGACATCGTTATCCGAGCTAACCATTCATCGTTGGGATAATGTAAGCAGTACTTCTTTCCAAGAATGGTAAAGATCTTTATATTAAGTAGACGAAACGATATACTTCAAACTGAAGGAGATGAAGAAGATTTTTATTATAATCGAAATACTTCATCTCTACTATCATTCTGTGTTCTATCCCCCTTTTCCCCACAAAAAAGGAAAACGTCTTGTAACAGATACAAGACTCTACTGGTAGTACCGCCTCAAGTTGTCTGCATTCCATGTTCGCGGGATCGCTTCTCCTGAAAGTGTTTCAAGTGAGTAAGCGCCTGGTCTAAGCACCTTCGATATTTTGTAAGGTCCTTCCCAGTTTGGCGACAACTTCCCCACGGCAGCCTTCGGGTTTGAAACTCCCAATTTTCTGAGGACTAGATCCCCAACTCTAAATATCCTCATTCGAACCCTTCGATTGTAGAATCGCGCGACTCGTTGTTTCGTTGAAATCACCCGATCTAAGGCTTGGGCTCGCACATCATCTAACAAATCCAGATTTCCTCTGAGATTCTCCTCGTTTTCTGCCTCCGAGAATTGCAACACTCGAACAGTGGGGAGGCCCACTTCTACGGGCAGCAGCGCCTCTGTCCCGAAACACAGCAGAAATGGTGTCTCGCCTGTCACCGAATGAGGTGTTGTGCGGTATGCCCAAAGTACCTTCGGAAGTTCATCAACCCATGCCCCCTTAGCATCGTCCAGCTTTCTCTTCAACCCTTGAAGGATTGAGCGATTCATGTTCTCTGTTTGTCCATTGGATTGGGGATGAGCGACTGATGTAAAACGGAGACAGATAGAAAGACCTTCGCAAAAGCTTCGAAAGTTAGAATTATCGAATTGCTTCCCATTATCGGTGATCAGGATCTTTGGAACCCCAAAGCGACAGACAACGTTCTTCCAGAAGAACTCTTCACATTTCGACGCCGTTATGGTAGCCAACGGTTCGGCCTCAGTCCATTTTGTGAAGTAGTCGATGGCAACTATCACAAATCGCCTTTGCCCGGTAGCCATCGGAAAGGGGCCCAAAATATCCATCCCCCACATTGCAAACGGAATTGGGGAAGTTAAGATACTAAGGGGCGCTGCCGGTGTGTGTGTAAGAGGAGCGAATTTTTGACATTGGTCACACCTTTTCGTGAACTTTATCGCGTCTCTCTGCATCCCTGGCCAGAAATAGCCTTGCCTCAAGATTTTGTGCGCTAGATTTCTTCCACCCAAATGTTGTCCGCAAATACCTTCATGAACCTCCTGTAACGCATAATCTGCCTCTTTAGGGGTCAGGCACTTTAGGTATGGCAGGCTAAAAGACTTCTTGTATAGCACACCATCTACAAGGGAAAACCGAGCAGCTTTAGCACGTAGATTACGTGCTTCGCTTCTCTCTATAGGTAACGCCCCCGATGCGAGGTACTGAATAATTGGGTCCATCCAGCACGGTTCATGCTCTATCACATCCACTTCATTTGAGAGCTGGATACTTCTTTCTTGGAGGAACTCAATGTATATTGCACGTGAGAACTCCGAAATGTCTTCGGAGGTCAGTCTTGACAGTGAGTCTGCCTGGGTATTTTGGTCTCGCGGTATGTGGCGGATGGCGAAATTCTTGAACTTGGCGGCTTCTGTCTTCACGGCCTGGAGATATTGGGCCATTCTATTATCTTTCGCTCCATACTCTCCCAATATATGATTCACAACTAACTGGGAATCGCTGTGTACGGAAAGGGAGTCGACTTTCAGAGATTGTGCCAACCTTATTCCTGCTAATAGCGCTTCGTATTCCGCTTCATTATTTGATGCCTGAAAGTTGAAGCGAAGGGCATACTCAATTTTGAACTTTTCGGGGCTGATAAGTATAAGCCCGGCTCCGCTATTTCCAACCTTTGAAGAACCGTCGACATAAAGAAGCCAAGGGTCCGAAACTTCGGAAAGAATCAACTGCTGGGGGTCTTCCGGTATTGTGCACTCAACAACAAAATCTGATAAGGCTTGAGCCTTAATTGCTGTACGGGGTTGGTACTTGATATCAAATTCACCCAGTTCCACCGACCAGTTTACCAATCTCCCCGACGCATCAGGATTTTGGAGTACTTTCCCCAGTGGCTGATCAGTCAACACAACGATGGTGTGTGACTGGAAATATGGTCTCAGTTTTCTAGCCGATGTGACGAGGGCAAGGGCCACTTTGTCTATTCGAGGGTATCTGGTCTCCACGTCTTGCAGGACCTTGCTTATGTAATAAACAGGTCTTTGCTTGCCTTCTTCTTCTCTGATCAAGACCGTGCTCACCGCAACCTCACTGATGGATAGGTATATGAACAAGTCTTCACCAGTGATTGGCTTTGTAAGAAGCGGCGGGGACGATAAGTAACGCTTTAATTCCTCGAACGACTTTTGGCATTCTTCTGTCCACTCGAAATCTTTCGCCTTCCTGATAGCCTTAAAGAAGGGAAGGCATTTTTCTGCTGATTTCGACATGAACCTTCCTAAAGCAGCTACTCTTCCTGTGAGTTCCTGAACCTGCTTGATTGTCTTAGGCGACTTCATGGCATGAATGGCGCCTATCTTCTCTGGATTGGCTTCAATACCCCTCTGAGATACCATGAATCCTAAGAACTTCCCCGACGCTACGCCAAACGCACACTTGAGTGGGTTTAGCTTCATGTTATAAGCTCTCAGGATTTCAAAGGTTTCTTTGAGGTCTTTCACATGAGCCTCTGCTTTTACACTCTTCACCAGCATGTCATCCACGTATACCTCCATATTCTTCCCAATTGAATCGTGGAAGATCATGTTAACAAGGCGCTGATAAGTTGCCCCTGCGTTCTTTAGTCCGAAAGGCATGACTTTGTAGCAATATAATCCTCGTTCTGTAATAAAGGCGGTCTTGGGAATATCGTCCACGCACATCTTGATCTGGTTGTAGCCAGAATACGCATCCATAAAGCTCAACAGCTCATGACCCGAAGTTGCATCAATCAAGATATCAATTCGTGGTAGCGGGTAACTGTCCTTTGGACAAGCCTTGTTGAGGTCAGTGAAGTCGATGCATATTCGCCAACGGTCGCTCGACTTGGGTACCATCACGACATTAGCTATCCAATCAGGGTATGATATTTCCTCGATAAATCCGGCTGCCAACAACTTGTCAACTTCTTCTTCGATTTTTACCTGTCTTTCTGGAGCGAAGGTTCTCTTCTTTTGCTTGACCGGCTTCTTGAGCGGGTCCACATTCAATCTATGGGTGATCACTTTCGGATCAATCCCGGGCATATCCGACGCCGTCCAAGCGAAGATATCTGAGTAGTTCCGCAATAAGTCCACAAGCTTGAGCTTGAGGTCGTCTGACAGTCCTGTCCCTACCCTTACTGTTTTCTCTTGGTTGCCTGGGTACAGCTCGATATCAAAGAGGTCTTCGGCGGGCTTGCCTCTTTCGACTTTGGTCTCATCCCTCAAATCTTCAATCATGAGGGTTTCATTGGCTCTGTTTCGGCATGACGCCATGTAGCACTGCCGAGCCACCACCTGGTCTCCCTTGACTTCCCCAACTCCATTCTCCGTGGGGAATTTCATTTTCATGTGGTATGTTGATACCACAGCCCTTAACTGGTTTAATGCAGTTCGGCCCAAAATTGCATTATATGCTGAAGGAACACGTACCACCACGAAATCTAGCATCAGCTTAGCTTGGTTCGGAGGGGCACCTACAGTCACTGGTAATGCAATAATTCCTTCGCAAACGACAGGGTGGTTAGAGAAACCGTATAGAGGCGTATCTATCTTCCGTAAGCGGTCGGATGGGATGTTCATTCTTTGAAACGCCTCGTAAAAGAGTACTTCCGCTGAGCTTCCATTATCTACGAGGATTCTTTTCACGTCGAAGTTTCCCACCCGAAGTGTGACTACTAGGGGGTCGTCATGAGGTATTCTTGTGTCTCCCACATCATCATCAGAGAAGGATATTGTCTGGGCCGGTTCTTTCTTCTGCTTTTTTGTCGACGGTCCCATAGTTGTGAGGACTTCCCTTACGTAAGCTTTTCGTCCTTGTCCGGAAGAGCCTCCTGCCGCGATTCCTCCTGAGATAGTATTGATGACGCCCGCATTCTCTCGTACTTCATCTCTTCCTGCTAAGGGGGTGGCTTCCCTCTTTTCATTTCTGCGATTGACATACCCTCGCAGATGTCCCCGTTTGATAAGAGCCTCTATTGCGCGCTTGAGCGATTCACACTTGTCGGTAGTGTGACCATGGTCATTGTGGTAATGGCACCACAAGTTCCTATCTCTCTGACTGGGCGCCGACCTCATCTTCTCTGGTCTTTCCAGTATCTCTTTATCCTTTATCTCATGGAGAATCTGCGACGGTCTAGCATTCAATGGCGTCAGATTCTTCATGTCGAACATTTCTTTTGGGCGCCTTTCGTCTCTCCTTGAACGCTTAGAACCCCGTCCACTTCTTGGACTATCTTCCCGGGCTCTCTTTTCTTGCCCTTGCCCATTGTCTCCTCTGTGTTCTTTGTGGGTTTCCAAGTATTCTTCGGCCTGGATGTATTTGTTGGCCTTATCCAACAAGTCGCTCATGTTTCCAGGGGGGCTCTTATTTACCGCAAATGCAAACTTGGTTGTAGGACGAAGCCCGCGCATAAAAGCGGTGTATTTTACTGACTCGTCCAGGTTGTCTATTTCTAACGTCGCCGCGTTGAAACGTCCCAAATACCGCGACAGAGATTCGTTCCTTTCTTGGACTACATTGAGGAGACTAGCCGAATTCTTCCTCCGAGTTCGGCTGCTCACAAAATGTTTCTGAAACAAGTCAGATAGCTGGGCGAAGGAATGGATAGACCTGGGTCGTAGGGACTTAAACCACGCATGCGCCGCCTTCCTCAAAGTGGTTGGGAATGCCCGGCACATGACGGCATCCGAGACTTGGAGGAGCAGCATATTTGTTTGGAACTGGTAGACGTGCTCTCCGGGGTCTCCGCTCCCATCATATAAATCGCACTGCGGCATCCGAAAATTAGGAGGGAGTTTCGCCTTCTCAATTCCTTTGGACAGGGGGTATCCCGAATCATCCCTGGGAGGAGTGAATTCCTCCGGGCATGGCCCGGAGGTGGGTTTGCGAGAAGTTCGTCCTTGGGGACGGACTTTTCGTCCGGGGCCATGAACTCGTCCTTGGGGACAATGTTTTTGTTCCGCGCAGCGTCGTCCTCGAATTTTGTCGCTTACTGCGGGAGGCGAATTCGTGCTGTCCTCTATTGACTTCTCTCGTCGGAGATATGATTCGCTTCTGGCCACATGTCTTGGCTGGTAGCTGGGATCAGTCTCTGACTTATGGCTTCGACCATAGCCGGACCTTGAGGTCAGTCTAAGGCGAAGGTCGCTGGGATCCAGACGTGTCTGGTTCGTAGAAATCGTCGGGGCCACCGCCTCGAGCTTCTTCTGTAAGGTAGTCACCACGCCCTTAAGTTCTTGGACTTCTCTGGTCAGGTCTGCATTCGGAGTATCAAACAGCTTTCGGGTCAGGCGATGGCGTAAATCTCCCCTCTTTAGAAGAGGGGTCGGGGAACGAGTTCCCTGGGAACTGTCAGTTGTATTCGGGGTGACTGAGGTCACATTAATCCGGTCGTTACTGGAATGGTGTTGGGATGGTGTCGGTTTACGCCCTCTTCGGCGGGAGCAACTTGATCTTGCTCGCCGATTTTGGACGGAGCGACTGGCTGCAGGAGCGTCTGAAGATGATTTCCTTGCCATGTTCCCTGTCGGTCCCACGGATGGCGCCAAAATGTTGCTGCTAGAATATTGATCGGGATCCACGGCTAGGAAATGGACCTGCAAAATAGAACACGGAGTGACCACCGGGGATGTTCCGGTGGAGGCGGCTCCGATGCTAAAGTCAGAACGTCGCTACTAGGGTAGAGCTCTGAATAGCGTAAGAATGCACTGGGTGCTTGTGTGTGAACTTGTCTGTGTACCTGAGGATTTTCCCCTTATGTAGGCCATTTCCCAGACTCCTCTCTCCTTTAGGATTCTTTCCTCGCTGATCCCTCACGTAGTAGAGTCCTACCAGGACTTATCCTTTTAACAGTTGAATCCTAAACGGATTCTATCACCTCTCTCAGAATCTGTCCCGATACAGATTCCTCAGTTCCGCTCAAAGTCATCCATGCCACGTGTCATAAGTTGGTTAGGGGGATATTTTAGCTATATCACAGCCTATCTCAATATACCCACACAAACACACCCTCATCACACACTCCTTTATAATGGCAGTCCCTTTCTCATACAAATAACCACCCTCACACTCACGGCTCACACACAAACACACACTAATGCACAAATCCATTTTTTTTACAGTTGCACACAGTTACTTTCACAGTTGTACAATAGCCCATATACACACACATCATGCGCATTCTGTTGCTAGTTTACAGCTCCCTTCCATACACAGTATGCATGCTCTCCTGTACCCCTATACATAATTCCCAGCCCCTAAATTTTTACTGCAATTTCTTCTTCTCTCTTTCTGCCGAGTCTCTTCTTTTCCCTTTCTAAATTTCCTCTCCAGACTTTTGTCCCTTTCATTTTCTAATTACCTTAAATCTCCAGATTTTATCCTCTCTCAATCTCTTTTTCTCTCTTTCTGTTTTCTCTTTCTCTGTAACTCTCTCTCTCTCTCTCTCTCTCTCTATTCTCTTTCTTGCTTTTTTCTCTGTTTATAACCGAAATTCATATAAAACCAAATCGCTCAATTTTCTCCAGTGTTCCCTCTACCTTGTCTTCTGACTTTTCTTCCTTTCCTTTTCTAATTGCCTCAAAATTTTCTTTTCATGTTCTTTGACATACTATAAATATGGACCTGAAATTTTCTCCTCTAATCCATCATTTTTCTATTGTAATATATTAAAAAAAATGAGCACTTATGGTCATTAAAGGAAAAAAACTGTCGCTAAAGGTTGTCAATATTTTTGCTCACCCCAATCATCTCTAAAGACCCAAATAATATTAGTTATAAATTTGTCGTTAAAGAAATAAAGTAACTGGCTAGAAGGTACTAACATTAAGGTGTTACATTTGAGGTGAATGGAGGTGGCATGTTTTGTTAGGAATTTTTTCAGTAATCAGAGAGTATGCAGGAATTCAACAGTAATTTTATAGGATTCTCATAGATTTTTTTTTAATAAAAGTCAAACAACCGTTAATTCTAACAAAATCATATATCATAATAAGGGTATTTTAAAGAAAAAGACTTAATATTTTATGAGAAGTAAAAAATACCTTTATTTTTTAATATCATTCTAATTCGAAAAGGTATTTAATAGAAGAAAAAAAGAGTTAAGTCAAAAATATCCCAAATCACTATTAATCTTTTATGAAGATTTCAATTTAAGAAAGGTATCTTAAGGGGAAAAAAAGATTACTCATTTATGCTCATACGTGCTAAAAGTCAAAATAGTCCTTAACTCTAACAAAAATATATATATTTTAATAATGATATTTTAAGAAAAGAGACTTAATATTTTACTAAAAGTCAAAAAATCATATTTTTCAATAACATGGTCGGATGGACCGGGCCCTTTGCTACGGGCTTCGATCTGTATTTGTTTGGAGCCATTTTAAAGTCAATTTGCAGGTGTTATCTGCTAAATCAAATTCGGGGTAACAGCCAACTACTTCACTATTGGTCGCTGACAAGTCTCAGCTCAGTAGCTTGTTACTCTTCTTTGATCGGTGCAACCATATGGAGATCCTAGCAGAAAATCGCCAGCTCAATCTCATCCTTCTCCTTCTTGCAACTGCTTGTTTGGTCTTGCCATCAATTCAGGCCACAAAAGTCAAGTACTGCGGTTAGTTCACTTTTCTCCGAATCTTTTAAATCTTGTTCCACCTCCGTTTTCCCCCAGATATGTTCAAAACGAAAACTTGTCTTTAAAATATGAAAGGCTAATCGGTCTTGTTTTCTTACCTTTGTTCAAAAAAGTATGATCAAAATCAATTGAAGAATTACTAAGCTTAGCCTATTACCTGCATGTGCTTTAGTTTAATTAATAGTTTATCCTTTTGGGTTTCAAAGAATTGAACCTGTAATACGAATTTTGCCCAATTTAGTGAAAACTTTGATTTATTATGAAGAAGCTAACTCGTGGAGCGCAATTGAAAAGTGGTATGCGGCATGTAAGATTTTTTCTGTTGTGTGGGCTTAGCATAACTAATAATTGTTGTCCACATAGAACTGGATTGATGAAATGCTTTATTGGGTGAGAATTGACCGCTAGCTCTATTTAATATTTTTTATCAGATTGGACCACTGAGTTAGGTGCTCCTTAATGCCTGTGATCACACTAGGCATTGTATGGGCTAAGCTACGGGTGTGGGCCTAATTTAGTGGAATCCTTTATAGGTTAGGAGTGCCATCTTATACTATAAGGATAAGGAGTTGGTCCCTGCTCTTGCTTAATGAGTTATAGCAATGCACAGAATGGCATTTATGCCATCAATGAATGAAATGTACTGGGCACCAGGGTGTTTTTGAAATGGTAAGTCAAAGCGACTTCATCTAGAGGGCGCATGGTTCGCCACATATTGGTTTCACCCATTTTATTATTAGTAGTTTAAAATTAGTTCCACCAAGGGAAGGATATGTGGCAAGCCTTAGTTTAAGGTCTCCAAATCGACGTAGTTTGGCCTAAATCATGAATGCCTTTGTTATCATCTCAATGTAGATTAGTCCACACTACGTTATTATAAAGTCCCGCTTAGACAATGGCTTGATGTTGCTTGTTTACCTTTAAAACGAGTCGCTTACAAAGGTGGTCTATGCTTAGGTAGTGGACTTCAATTTAGTCGCTTTTGGAATTGATCTGTGTTGATATCTTTTGGGGCCTTTTTTGCAAAATGCAGATGGGAAAGGTAATTACAATGTTAAGGTTCACGGTGTTCACATTTCGCCTGAGCCAGTGACCCCGGGGAAACCGGCCACCTTCAACATCTCGGCTTCTACTGGTATATCGCTTACTTCCATGGTTTCGTGTACTGGTTCTTTTGACCTCTTTATTTGCTTGGTTATTTTTGTTGGCTGCGCAACGTTTTTTACCGGGGTGGCTAATGCTAAAGGTGCCCTATGTGGGAGGTCTTTTATTACAACTCAGTAGAATACATTATCAAGATCTGATTAAGTACAAAACGAGGTCATTGAATTAATTAAAAAAAATGGCCCTTAGGACGCATGTTAGCATGGCCATGCCTAGACGAGCTCCTTGTCCCTAATATCACGCAATTTGAGCATATAATTATACAGCTTTAAGGTTCTGAATATTCAGAATATTGGAGGTGGTGAACTTGACCTAGAAATAAAGTACTAACATCAGGACTGCGAATGTACCATATTATTTATTCTTCTAAATTTGGTTAAACTCATTCACTTCTATTCTAAGATCTCTGGTCTAATACTAAAACTCTAAAAGCTTCTCAGAGAATACTTTGGACTCGTTACATTTTGAACCAGTCAGAAGAACCTTGGAAACTATGCATTCTGTTGAGAGATAATGAAGGGAAGTCTAAGAATACAGTAACTGTGCTGGAAGATTCCTTCAAGCTTTATGTGACTCCTGGTTTAATTTCACAAAATATCTTCCAAAGCACTGTAAATGAATGTAATCCCAGCCGTTTTTCTTATAATAAATTTTTAAGTTTGTTTGTTGACTGGGTTTGGGGTTGGTTGGTGCATACCCTCGTCTTTGTATCTTTTCTATTTTCTCTATCCGATTTCAAATAGGAGGATGATGTCGACAAATTTTTATCAGACACGCGGCATGAAATCCTTTACCTGTTTGACACATGCTTACTACGTCTTGGTTCAAAGAATTTATTTGTTCATCTAATTCACGCCTCTGATGGTGTGGCTTGAATTCATGCAGAAAGGAAAGGATTTGTTTGTTGGCATCTCGACTTCCTATCCTGCAAGAACCAAGAAACCAGAGACCAAAAACCTCTACTAGACCAAAAACTGCCCCATGCACTGTGTTGGGTTCCCCTAGACTTTCTTAACATCTATTTAATCAACCTTAGATCTCCAACAAGCCTGCTACTTAGGAAAAGCAGACACACGTGTACACAGAAGCTTTGACGTGCAAAAGTCAGGTTTTTTTACTGATGTACATTTAGTTATACGTTTGTTCTGCTTCCCCTGTCTGTGTTGGTATCATTCCTCTTTGCTGTAAGCTTGTACCAGGTTATGTAGGTGTGCCACTTGAACTTAGATTCCTCACAAATGCACATTTCACGTGTTTTTCTGTTCTTTTTTACGCGATCCGTAGTTTAATGTGAACGGCAGTTAGAGGGAAAATCCATTGCTATCGTATCTCACCAAACATATGCATTTACTCTTTAAGCATAACAACCGTTGTATGGCCCATGCATGCTTTCTTTAGTAGTTTGTGCCATCGAGGTAGCGGCTCATTTGCTCTATGATAGTATGTACAGACAAGGAGAAAATGAGGCTTCAATGATCAGAATTCTAACTTGATGAAAGAAATTGCAACTTCGCTACATCTGTGGATAATTATGAGAGAAACCACAAGCAGTTAGATTTAGTGATATCTGTTGCCAGAAAGGGGGCGTGGGGTTTGTGGGGGGAAGGAGGGGAGGGGGCGTCGCTCAAGTACTGCATTTATGGTTTAGATTTAGGTGCAACAAGAAAAGAAAAATGGATGTGAAATCGAGGAAAGGGGAATGGATTTCGTGTGGAGGATGGTGGTGGTGGTGGTGGTGGCTGCTGGTGAGTGAAGGGGGAATGGGTTTCGTGGCTGTGTATGTGTGTGCGCAGTGGCGTATATGGGTTGGGTGGAGTGGTGCAGTGGTCAGAGTGGGTGGGAGGATGGGGAGGGGAGGTCGGCTGGGTGGTGTGTGCAGGTAGTGAGAAAAGGGGTCGGGGGGAGGAGAGAAACCAAAAAAATTAAGTCCTAGCAGCCAGCTTGTTGCAGGAGCGGGCTGCATGGACTTTCTTTCGGGTCTTTTTTTTTTTTGCACTAAAGGGAGGGGGAGGGGTATATTGGGATATCTAAAAAATGGATGGCTTGCTGGCTAAGGGGCGGGCTAGGAGAAGCAAAAATGGGGGATCTCAGCCGTGTACGATGTTCAACGGACGGCTAGATCAGAGCTAGAAAAAAAGGCTTCTCCTTCCTGGTCCTACCTGGAATTGACCACCCTAATCTTCCATGAGGCCGCACACGATGGGATCAAGACCTCATGAACAAAGGCAACGAAATTCCCAAAATATCGTTGGGTATTCTTTCTTTTTCTATCTCATTCAACTATCCAGAACCCGTCGTTCCTGACGTTGCCTTTGTTCCTGATGTCTTGATCCCATCGTGGTGGCGGCCTCATAGAAGATTAGGGCGGTCAATACCAGGTAGGAGTAGTAAGGAGAAGGAAAGTGAACCCTAAACTTAATTACCAGTTAACAGAGGCAAACCTACAATTTTTTAACAAAAACAGATATTGCGGAGACAGGATTTGAACCCGTGAGTTCCTTGAAATTCTTGCTCCCCTTGGACCATTTGTATCTATATTCATCAGGATCCCGATTCATGGATCTCTCGATCCATAAATCTATTTTCTTCCCTATGAGTTCTAGTCTCAATAAGAATGCTAGTTCTTACTGTTCATATATTATGATATGAATATACCACACCAATTCGTTGTGTATGGGTGATGAGATTCCATTGCATTGATACAGAGCCAATTCCAGTAGACTTATTGGAGGGTCCCATTGGGGTGCATCCTACATACTACTAGTTACCCAAAACCCAAACCCACCATTACCGACTACCCCAAACCCACCATTATTGTTGACCGCCGCGAAACTCACCACAATTACCTCCATCGGCCACCAATCTCACCAACTTCCACCATCGGCCCAATTCCACCACAACCAGCTTTGTATAAATACTTAATGAAAAAACAAGCTTTTGTGAAGGTGGTGATACAAATCGAATGGGGTTTGTAACGTATCTCTCGATATGTAGTGGTGGAAGGGGGGATGAGGCTGATGGTGGTGATAGGAAATCTCGTAGGAGTGGCGGTATATGGCCCCATGGCGACGAACTTGGACGGCGGTGGCGAATCTGGCTGGCGGAGGGGAAAGGAGGTTTACGGGGGAGAAGTGAGACGTCAATGGAAGATAGAGACGGTGGTGGATGAGGGAGACAGTGGTGGAGAAGAGGTATGCTGGTGGAGGAGGGAGACGGCTGCAGTAGCGAATCGGAGTTGACGGCTGCAGCTGAGGCGGCCAAAGCATAAGTGTTGATGGTGAACGAGGTAGTGAGGTGGTGGTGTTGACGATTGCAGCTGAGGGGGCGGAAGTAGGTAGGTGAGGTGGTGACGGCAAAAGAGGTGGATCTGCAGATGATGATAAGGTAACCTGTCAGTGTTTTAGATGACAATGAACCACTAGCTAAGACGAGGGGCAATTTTGGAACCAGAACTGAGCACCCCTCTTTGGGAGGTTTAGACAAGATGAACTTAAAATAAATAGAATCACAGTCGTCCGTGCGGCGAAGTGGACGGCTGGATCTGCACTGGAAAAATAGAAATTTTGCAGCACTGGATGTGGATCAGCCCCCTATTCATATAATATGCGTGTATACGCATATGTAAAATATATATTTGCATATATGTGTACACACACACTGTGTGTGTGTGTGTGTGCTGCTCCTTTCCGTCATTGGTCGTCTTGCTGCTTGTCTTTCATGGCTGTTCTTTTCTTACGCTAAAGCTCCCTTTGTTGTCCTCCTTTCTTTTCCTTCTTAAACTCTCCAATGATGCAAATGGATGTATGAGATAAGGGAATATATGCTGCACAGACTTGTTCATCCTAGTCATATTAGACTACTAACTTCATTATCAATATGTTAATGCTACGCTTGTACCAGTAAATTGAAGGGGCTATATGTAGAATAGTGAAAAGAACATTTAGGATGCTCAACCCCATCTGCTTTATGAATGGTCCAGAATAAATCGATGTAAACAAAGGGAAGATGTTAAAACAGCTTGGCTGCACCATGTTCTTCTATGCAAAGGCAGCCAAGCTCTTGTGGAAATCTGTGAGGTCCAAAGAGAGGCACCTTATATTCTAGGGCTTTAGTGCGTTGTCACACCTTTAGACAAATAACAAGAATAGGAGTGTTAGAGTTGAGCAAAATGTCATCCAGATTTGTCCATATTTCTGGAGGTTAAGACCCTTGGTATTGATTTAACATTCTGTCATGTCTAGTGGCTTAATTGACTGGACCAGGAGTTATAGGTTTGGGAGCTACATGACGAGCAAACGTGCATAATGTAGAATTTGATAAGAGTGAGGGCAAAGGAGAGAGGGAGGGGGTTTTCTTTGAGGCAACAAGGGTGGCAAGACTCAATATCAAGCCTTGTCAGTTTGCTCTTCTCTTCTAATACATGTAGCTTTCCCTCTCGAAGTACCTCTTTACTCTTGTTTCTCTTTTGGTAAGGCATTGTCGATTTACTAGACCCGTGATTGCACCTTTTTTCAGAAAAAGAGCAAGGAATCACACTTCAGCTTAACAATTGGGGGTTCTGATGGACTTTTGTGTGTTCACTGGGTGCCCTTGGAAGTAAAAAAGCACCTTTTGAATTTATAGTACGTCGTTTTGATTCACAAAAACAGTTTTTAGTTCCTTAATCTTGTACTCTTGCAAACCAAAGTGTCCGAGGGGTTAAAAAGGCTGTGCATGGTTCGTGGTGCTGTAAGCTCTGGCTTATTTTTATGTACTACAAACATAAAAAGAGTCATCACTTCCGATTGCAGAAACAGTAAGGTTTGCGCCTAAGTTAAGGTTGTCTCATTGTTACTTAAAGTTCACTGGTTTGAACCTCAGAAACAGCCTCTCCAAGTATTGGGGGTAAGCCTGTGTACATCGACCCTTCTAAACCTCAAAATGGTGGGAGTCTTGTGCAACGTGGCCGCCCTTCACTGAGAATCTTCTGATACGGAGCAAAAAAAGAATAAAGTTGAACACTTTAAGAGAATGTCTTTAAATGCCATTAGTGTCTCCTACTTCGTGATTTTTTGCAATTTGCTGATAAATTTACTATCTTTTGCAGGTCAAACAGTATCTGGAGGGAAAGCGGCTCTTGAGGTTTCTTATTTTGGGGTGCGCGTCCATAGAGAGGATCATAATCTTTGTGAGGAAACATCTTGCCCTATATCACCTGGAAAGTTTGTGCTTTCTCACACCCAAACACTACCTGCATTCACCCCACCAGTAAGTCGCATCTTCTTTTTTACTTCATAGGTAGGAGCCGTCATGTAATCTGTTCCCTTCCACGACTAGCAATGCTGATATTTCAAAGAGGGATGAAGAGGAGAGAAGACGAAGCACTTTCATTAGGATCTATGTTGTGTTCTAGTTATTTAGCGATAGATGTTTGTGGTTCTGCCATTATGAGGTGCATACTGTGAGTGTTGGAGTCAACCAAAAATAGCATCCAGGTAATGAATTTGCCCATGCATTCTTCGTTGAACTTTAGCTTCAGCTCCTCTGGAAACCAATAATGTTGTGGCCTACTTGTGAGTGCGTCGTGTCATCTCAGTTGTGGTGATAGTACTTAGATATGGGACTTTGAGAGCTTTGATAAATAGTTCCCCTATGGTTGTAACCCCTACTGCTCGTAGAGTTAAATTTTGCTATGAAAATTATCCTCTGTAAAACAGGTGCATCTTGGAGAGATACCGCACTGATTGAGATTGAGTCCCGGCTGTTTAATGAATATAATTTATATATATATATATATATATATATATATATAGAAAACACTAACACGACAGCTCTCTGTAAAGGGGAAAAAGAACAGGCTTTTCTCTGAGGTCCGACCCAACCGGCAACACAGCAAAGCATTTGCATGCATTGCAGCTTTTAGTTATCTTGGGAAATCGTTACCTCCGCATGTAACTGACTGTGGCTGGTGATGTTTCAGGGCTCGTACACTCTTAGGATGAAAATGGAAGACGCAAACAAGCATCAGCTGACTTGTTTCAGCTTCGGCTTCAAAATCGGGTTTGGATCCTCTGTTTCCTCCATGTGAGAACCCTCTTAGCCGAGTACGAGTCATCCAAATTATCTCGTGTTTCAGAATGTGTACGTACTACAACCCAATATTTCTTGTAATTATCAGCCTGATGAGGATGATTTGAACTTCCTCTTTTACGTTCACACTGTCAGATTATTGCCCCAAAGAAGGTTTTGGCCTGAGCATTTTCTGGACACTTGCGGTTCCACATGTGGGTAATGATAATCGACCAGCAAGATCTACTTCCATATGTAAGGAAATCGTAGGTATTTCAAACAAACGTTTTTTGGGGGAGGCGGGGAAACAAAAATTGTTTGAAGAAAGTGTCTCAACATGTAAACTTTCTTGGTTACCGGATGAGAAGTTCAAAGAAACTTCAACGTGTCCTGTAGCCTTATTATGCTGCTACCCTCATATTCTTCCAAGTTATTAAGCGAGCCTTTTTTCAAGTTTGACCAATTTAAAGGGTGCTTCTGTTGGCCTTCCTTCCATTTAACTGTCAAAATAGCTCCCGCCCGTCTCACATGATCAAATACAAGGGGCATAAGTGAGAGCACGATTAAAAAAAATTTGGGCTAAACATTTTTTCCCCGTTCTAAATTCTCTTGCCTTTATTCTCCATGTCAAGGATCAAAACTGGAACCGCTAGCAAATCACTGCTATGACAAATAATTAGCTTCCACCGTTGTTACACGACGACCCATGTAGCCCTCTTCAACTATCCCACATACGAGAAGGAGATGTACACGAGAGTGCTGGCTGTGTAAGACTAGAAGTTGCTCGGGAAGGAGACGCTTTATTAATTATTAAAAGCTAGCAAGGAGTCTCTTTCCCTACTGCCCCCCCCCCCCCTCCCCCTCGTAAGGCTTATGACCTTTGTGAATCAGTACATCATAGTCGTCTATGGGGCTATGCATTCTTTGGCGCTAGCAAATCACTGCTATGACAAATGATTAGCTTCCACCGTTGTTACACGACGACCCATAATACCATGTCTTTAACACCGACGACAATAATCACGACCACACCACTATATGACACCAAAACTGCTATTATCACCACCAATTCAGCAAACCAACCAACATCACCACCCCAAAAGTGCACAACCCTGCTAAACTAAACCGTCCACCATAGTTTTGGCCACCATTATCACCATCGCTGTCACTTTCGTTATAGTCACCACAAACACCAACCCAACAATTATCACCCCCGCACCAACCCAAATCCTTCATCATCCTCATTGCAACGAGGCGGGAGAAAAGAGATGGGGAGCAGCTATACGAAAGAAAATATGCCGATTCTCATGGCTGCTTCCTCACTAACCAAGCTGAATATACATTCTGGTAGAAACTACAATTCCTAGCTCCCATCAACACCATCACAACAGGGTCAAGCCTAAAAACCCGAATCTTTCGAGGGAGTTCCACAAAGCAGCATCTTTGCCGAGAGGTTTGTGATGATTTTTAAATCTTTTCTACTCCGGAATCTAGTATCCATCATCAATTCAGTCATTGCGCTCGGACTCTATTATGGATCTCCGACCACATTCTCCATAGGGCCCTCTTATCTCACGAGTATTGACCATTTGGATCTCACTCCTAAAGCGAAGTCCTCAACTGCATCATTTTCGTGCTATGATAATGTCCACCGTTCGAAGAAAATTAGAACGTGAAATCCGTTCAATGTCCTTGGCCAAGTCAGGATTAGATGCCCCAAAAATCTGCCTCAAATTATGTACCAGGAAAAGTATGCAAAATTGCAAATCAAGACAGGCTCCGCATACGAAACTTGAAGCTAAGCAGTCACTAAAAGAGAGTTTGGATTAGTCAGGCGCTAACAAAAACCTAGCAAGCCTGTCATGTCATACGTAACCAATCAATGACGAAAACTAAACATTTATCAATTGCTCATAAAAGTATTCATTCTCAAAGGAGATCAGCAAATGTCGGTCATCCTAACTAAAATGAAAGATCTGCAAAGAACATCTCAAAAGCGAACTTGAGATGTCTTGGGCTCCTGAGGCGCCTCTTCGCAACTACCTGAGTGATTCTCCACATGTTCTTTGCCACTGGCCACTTCTGCGTCCTTAGCAAGATACCGTCTTTCCGGACACAGGCTCCTTGTTACTTTCAGGCTCTGCATCTTTGATCTCAGGCTCTGCATCTTTTACAGCTTCCACTACTTGTTGGTCAAAAGATGCAGCCTCACTGGGTACAGTTAACCCTAACAGAGCTTCAGGCTCTGCGACTTCTTTCTTGGATTTATTGTCATTTTCCTCAAGCCCTGGTGCCTGCACCGGCAGCGGTTTACTGTCACCTGCGTCTTCTTCCATATTATCATAGGTCTTGCTGTCAGTCTCCTGGATCAGCAGTTTCTCCACATTCATATCCTCGAGAGCTTCCTCTGTAACCACAGCTGCTTTGTTTTCCTGGTCAGTGTCCAGCACATTATCGACCACCTCTCCTTCTCCATCTTCCCCAACAGCCTGTCCATCTCCTATAGCAACTCCTGCACTTTCTTCCGCGCCATTAGTTACAGATTCTGTGTGTTCAAAAGTCTCACCTTCTCTTGAACGTGATGTCTTTTGCTTCTTCTTGGGAGTTCCATTTTCTGGTGTCTCCATTACCTGCGTCGTCTGATTCAATCTAGCAGAACGCCTTAGATTTTCTGCCCAAAATGCAGCAACAGATTAGATTTTATGCCCCGTATCTAATCAGTAAAAATACATTCACAGAGAGAGGGAGAAACGAAATACCAGTTCCCCAGTTAAATGCCGACTCATCAGGGTCTCCGGGGTGTGATTTGAGATACTTATCTAACTGTGTCCTTGACTTTATTTCCTCGCCAGTAGGTGAAATGAAAAAGAAATCATACCTCCTAGGAATCCCACCTTGTTTTGGGTTTAGCTACAAAGGGGGAAATATACATCAGAATATCAGGGTAAACTGCAATTGAGAAAAACTGAAGGGGAAAAGATTCAATCTCAGTGCAGGAACTCATTCCTGCACACTCCTCAAGAAATGTTAACTTTGCGGTGATTCACTTCCTAAGAACCCAATTTTGCTGTCACAAGCCTTATTGTGCCAGAAGATGCAAGAAAAAACTAGAGAAGTCCCCCTGGCTGTTCTCAAAACAAGAATCCCTCGAAAAAAATACCCAGGAGGTTTACGATGAATGTATGAGATAGAAACAAACCAAATTACGAGTAACTCATCGCTTAATATGCTTGTCAGCTTCATCTTCTGCATCTTGTGATAGCTTAAACCATAACTTGAGGAAGAAATGACCTAGAAAATCTCCTTATAGATCTGCCGTTATGTAGAAGGAAAGATGCATGGCAAAGAAACCGTCAAATGAATACAAGTAAACCTAATTTGTCTTAACTTGTCTAGCCATAGGTTTGAACTCGACAGTTAATATTAGCCAGTGCAGCTTCAATTCACTAAACCATGCGAATACAAAGTATATAATTCAAACATATTCTATGCGAAACCCATCAAGGACAGAGCCATCTACGCTAACTTGAAAATGAAGAAACCAATAGACACCAAGAAGTTATCCTTCAAGTACTTTGGGAACAAAGTGCTACCTCAAGTATAGTATGCCAACTGACTTCATCATTTCAAACGCACCAAAAGTACTGCTTCTTTAGCTAAATCATAAGCTATACATAATATACTTCAATCTATACTACCGGACAAACATTATTAATACATGATACAAACGTAATATTCAAGGACCGTAGATTCTGGTATTTAATTGCACACAAAGCCTCCGGGTGATTTGAAACAAGAAATGGCGGACGACTACAGATCAACATTAGGAAGATTAAAGAGCATGACCGGTGGCCGAGTTGGGTCAACACTACATGACTGGTAATTTTGTCTCAATAGAGTGAAACTTCGACTGAGTAACAACTTTCATCAATAGAAAAGCTAGAAAATGCACTGAACTTTTCCAACATAGATGCAACAGCGTGTAAATTGTATCAAAATTCATTTAAGACTTTCAGTTTGAGTGTTTGACATAGTAAAAGGAGGATGTTGTGATATGTCAAAAATATACACATACATGTATGTTCAACATACTTATCTTCCAATTTACTTACATTACTAGCAGAAACAAAAATGGATACGAGGAACAGAAAAATCCTACATTAGTGGGTGGACCAGTAACAGCAACACTGCTGAAATTTTTTTGCTTTGCGTTGAGCCATGGCACCACAAAAAAGTTCTCTTTCACCATCTTGTATTCATCTTTATTTTTTTATTGGGAAATCAGATCGGACTAAAACATGAATTAGTGCATTTAACTAATTAGAGAAGTTAAAACAATAACAAACAGTATAACCGAAAAAAATACGATCAACTTTATATGAACAATGAAAAATAACCAAAACAGTTACACCTAAAGAACCTATATGTAGGAATACACACTGCATTATATACTACTTCCTCCATCCCACAACAATCACTCAGTTTTTCATCTTTTCCCTCCCTCCGTCCCTCCCTCTCACCCTTGTTCTCCATTTTCTGACCCCAACCAACCCATTTTCTCTTTCTTTCATCTAGACTCATCCTCGCCTCTCGGGCTCCCACCATCCGCCTGATCCCTCCACCGCCGCCGTTGCCCACCCCTTCCTACCACCACCACGTCTTCCTTAACCATTACACACATTTCGAAAAGGACTGAGCAGGAAAACCAATCCAGGTGTAGCTCATTGCAGGGGACCTCGTCATCGAATCTGAGATAAACCATAGGGACAACGCCAATCTTCTGACAATGGAACTGATATAAAAAGGAACTTTTTATTGCTAAGGCTTTTAGTTAGGCGTATTCGGGCGCTCGACTAGGCGAGCGAGTGGCTTTGAGGCGTACGATCGGCCTGATGCAGGAGCCTTCAATCCCTTGGTTTTTCTTCTTTGTTTGTGAGTAAAGTGAATAGTTGTCACCGGAATTCTGCCAAATCTCCGTTTGATTTTTGCCGTTGAAATTGGAGGCGCATAGCAAAGCTTCGATGACAGTTCAGATCAGATTGTAGCTTTCAGAGATAGTGTGTGTGTATCTATATTTGCTTCTGATGTGTACTTAGACATGTATAAATGTGTGTTTGTATATATCTATACAGAGAGCGAGAAAAGATGGGGCGGAAATTTGAGACTTTGGGTGGGTGGCAGACGAAAGAGATGAGGAGAAGAAGAAAGAGAAGTGGAAAGGAATAAAGGGTAAAGATGGAAAGTGGAGAAAATCTAACCATTTTCTTAAATTGCGTAAGTCAAATGTGATCGAATATTTTGGGACGGAGGGAGTACTACTTTTGAACTAGGGAAGAACCTCAAAAATAGTTAACCACTAATCATAGCCTCCAAAACAAACTGTAAAAGTATATAATAAAAACCAACTACTTTTATACTAGTAGAGAATCTAAAAAAATAAAATACAAATTAGCAACCTCCAAACACAGCAGTAACGATTTCAGATAAAAATCAGATTAATGAACAGAAAACACGAGAGTGTAAATGAGAGCCCATAATCAGAAACTGAAATTGCGAGCTAGTCATAGAAACTGAAACCGAACCTGCTTCTTCTGCCACTGCCAGCCTTCCAGCGCGTCAGGCTTCGGCACCGCAACGACTGTGCTGCCGTGATTGTTCCAGGTAATGGTATTGCCCCCGTGGTTGTCGGTGGTGAGTATCACCACCGTGGTGTTTTTTTTTTTTGGGGGGAACCCGCACTATACACTTCATGCCATACTTCTCAAGATTAAGGGGGGTAAGTGACTAAAGTAACATAATTCACCAAAAAGACGCTTTCACAGGAGTCATGGTTGAATGAAACTGTAACCCAACTCATACTATTGCAGATTAGTCTGGGATTGTTAGGACTACTAAAACTAAGAAAATTAAGAAAGTGGATTAAATAGTATAACCATATACATGAAAATATGACCATGTTTGCTTGTTAACACTTAGATGCTACATGGTATTAAAGCAAAAGAAACAAGTGGTACGTGGAAATGAGGACAAAACATTATCGCAGTCGAACACCTATACCATAGCATCTACAAAAACAAAAGTAATCAAGCTTTATACCCTATTGTCTTATCAGTGAATTAAATCACTTGAATAAAAAGCGTTACCGACAGAACCCAGCTCAGGAGGAATAGAACTAGAGAAGCAGATATCAGTACACCTCTATAACCAGCAAAATTGCTCCGAAATAACAAAACAACAGCCAATCCGAAAATAACACTTTTCAACGAATAACTACCTCGATTGAACCCCAAATGCAGAAATATAAAAACAGTGTTCTATGAAAACTGAAAAATAACCAAAACAATTACACCTAAAGAACCTAAATGCAGGAATACAAACAGCATTATATGCTACTATTTTTGAACTGGTGAAGAACCTTAAAACTAGGTAAACAACAATTATGACTTCGAAGCAAACAGTCTGTAGAAGTATATACTAACGACCAACTACCTTTGTGCTAGAGAAGAACCTTAAAAGAAAAAAAAAACAAGTTAGCAACCTCCAAACACGGCACTACCGAATTCAAATAAAAATCAGATCAACCAACAGAAAAAGCCGGAGAGCGCGAATGACAGCCCAAAAACAGAAACGGAAATCGCGAGCTAGAGAGAGAAACCGAACTTGCCTCCTCTGCCAGCCTTCCGGCGAGTCAGGCCTCGGCGTCGAATCGACGGCGCCGCCGCGGTTGTCGGTGCTGGTGGTGGTATCGCCGCCGTCCATCTTTGAACTGAAACTTCGTTTGAAAGGCTTGGATACTTCCCGCTCTTCTGGCTGCAAATGAAATTGGTGTGGGAAATTATAGGGTGGGGGAGGGAGTAGAGCTTTTCGGTGTCAGTTTCCATATTTTAGGGCTAAAATTTCCCAATTGGATGGAAACTTGGACGTCAAGACAATCGAAAGCTGAAATTGAGTAACTCTTTTCGGGTCCGGGACGCGGTGGTGGCGGGGTGGAGGTTCGGACGGTAAGAGAGGTTGATGTGTGGCTGGTGCGGGATATTACTGGCTCGGATTTTACCGAGGCTAGAAGAGCACCGACCTCAGAGGGCTGAAGAAACCTTATTTTTGGGGCTGGCGGATCAGGCTCAAGCTACGCTTACACTGGGCTTACTGATGTGGCGCTTGTTTTGGATCGAACGGTTATGAAGGTAGACGAGTTGGTAGATGGAATCTATAATTGACACGTCCTTTGTCTTCCGAACTTTGAATTATTTTTTACTAAAATACAACTAAACAATAATAGCATATAATTGATCACAGATAATTAGGCTCGTACGTTTACACTTTTCTTTTGTGTATTTGTATCGTATTTTCGTTTTCAATATTTTAATATCCAATCCAAAATTATGGTTGTGTATTTCTACTTTTTTTTTTGTAAACATACGGCCTCTTACTTTCTCTCATTTTTTTTTAATCCATATATTTGGTGTTAAGATATAACTGGTCTGAAAGTGTAATCACTTTCGCCATTTTCTTAAACACAAGGTGTTAGGATATAATTGATTAGAAAGTATATAATCTCACCCTATAACTTCTAACCGTCCAGCCCATGACATCCCTGCTCCCATGCTTTCCAACTACCACGTGATTAAATATGTATCAAGCTTCCTGCATGGCACAGAGTTTAGCTAGTATTATTAGTGTGGGTTCTACGTTGGGCTGGCTAGTGTAGTATTTAGGTGTTGTTTGTTTCATAGAAATCATTCACGTAAAAAGATTTTCGAAATATGTTTTCTGAAATATTACAACTCCTGAGAATTTTTGTATGAATTTCATCTTCCCTTGTTTGGGCATCGCACCAAAAATGATGAGAATATATATATATATATATATATATATATATATATATATATATATATATATATATATATATATATATATATATTCTCATATTCTCTCTTGTTTTTTCTATTTAGGCGTCGTTGTTGGTATGTGGGATTGTTAATGTTGGTGGTAGATTGTTATGTAATGTGTTTGTATTGATTGAGAGTTCAAAACCCAAAAGGTTTTGTTCTTTGTCCCACATTGGAGAGAAAATGAACTTTCTCTCTCCTTATAACCAAGCACACGGTACATATCATTTGAATTATTTTGAGATGTTTTGGAGGGAAGATTGAAAATGCTATTGTGCGGTGCACCGCACGCGCGCGCGCGCATGTGGCGCATTGTGTGCGCTTTAGTGGGCGCACTTTGCACGCTTGCCGCGAGCGCGTATAGTGTGTTGATTTATATATGATTTAACGGCCCATAATTTTACTAATTTTTCGAATTTTTTCTTTCAATTATTTATTTTAATGACTTTGAAAGTAATTCCGAAAAGGCACCAGACATAACAGTTATTTCTGTTATTTTTTGAATGGTTGTCTCTTCATGAAAGGGTGGCTGTTGAGCTCATATATAAGATTCTGAAGTTCAGAATAAATAACTACTTGGCATTTTCCAAATTCTGAATCTCAAAATTTTCGGTTATATACACTATTTCGAGGAGCAATTCTGAAACGAATCTTCAGAATTGCTATCTGCAGATTGTTGGTTTGAGTAATCCTGGAGGTGATTTGCCATTAACCCGGTAGCAAATTCTAGTCGAGTGGGGGCAAATATCGCCTTAAAGACAATGTCTTTAGACGCGCCTCAAGCCATTGAATTTTCGCTTTCTTCTTCCTTTTCTGCAACTTCTCTCCAACAGGGTCTGTGTGGCTCTGGTGGGTGGGGGGGGGGGGGGGGAGTCACCGAGTTTTATCAATAAGTGATTTTTTAACATTTTGTTCTTCATTTTCCGTTGCAAAAACTTATAGAGACACCAAATACCAGAAAAATATTGAAAACCTTTTCTAGAAAATGAATTTCGAGAAACAAACAGGGCTTTAAATGCCTAATTGGATCTCCGTCCTAGCCCGCTCCACATAATACTTATTTGAGAAAGTTTTGAATAAATTTGAGGCAAGTGAGGATCTAATCAATTTGGGATAATTTGAATTGATCCTATCTCCATATATCCCAAATCGATTTTAATAAAATTTAAGCATACAAGAAAAAAAAAACCTACGCTGGTTGCCAAAAAACGATGGCATAGGCACAAGAACCGCCGGCATAGGTTAAGTCAGCGCCACAAGAGCGCCGCCTTTAGTCGCGTTGCGGTAGACGTCTGCTGGCAGTCCAATGGGTATATACCGGCGGTCAAACGCCGGCATTGCTGCCCCTTAATCCAATTCATTAGGCGCCGCCATTGATAATTTTTTTTTAATTTAAACAATGAATAAAATTATTCTTGGCAACGGATTGACCGCCGTTATAGGCTTTTATAGATTTTTTTTCATCTCAGCCGGCAGTCATAGGTGCCATAATAGCTATTTTTTTTTCATCCCTTAACTAGTTGATGTAATTCAGCTCCATGGTTTTCCCTAGTACCCTAACGGAGAATCTTCTTCGCAAGCATTCGGGCATTGTGAGGTGAACAATCACCTTGACTGTCTGCTTTTCACAATGTGTTAGCTTTCTTTCTTGGTCACACACAATAAATGTTATCCTTGATAATGAGTTTTGTACAAATTTTGGTCACACGTAAAAAATTGGGCAGCCCGCCTTTGTAAGGCTACACGATCTTTCTGAGACACCCCTGTAGGTTATATCCCATCTCGGACCAACCTTTGCATAGCTGCATACCATGGCTTTTTGACGTCATCCGCAGTTACCAAAGCTATCATGAAATAATAGGCGTGCTTATTTCCCTTTAAGTGACAGTGGGTTCCAATTACTATCTTTAGGAATTTCAACCATTGAAGCCAACGTGTCTAAAGCATTAGCAAAATTATCCTTAAATTGCCATAGGTATTGAAACTCTATATTTCAAATCTATCCGCGACGTTCCCAAGATGAGAGCGATATATTTGCAACTGTTCATCCCGACTTTGTACATAGTTTTCATATTTGGCGAATGATGAGGGCTGAACCCCACAAATTAGTAAACATTAGACTCCCAAACTCAAAGTTGTTTCTACCTAATTAATCAAACTTCATATCCAGTTGTGTTACTTGTGCAGTCAAATACAATATGATGGCTATCGGGATATGTGCCCCACTTGACGACGTCTTGATTCCCTTATTATCTGTGGCTCCATCAAAATATAACTGTCATCTTATTTCATCTTCCACGACACAAATATTCTCATCTAGAAAGTCAACATCTGTGTCACTTTTTCCTTTTGTAGGATAATCAACGAGTAAATATGCCACCCCATTTTTACCAGTTTTTTACTAACATACTTTTTCAAATTAGGAAAGGAGCAGAAGCCATTTAGCAGTTGGATTAGACATCATAGGATTCTCAAACAAATACTTGATAGGACCCATTGAGGCAACCAATTTGATAAGGTAAACAGCAATATAGTGTCGCAACTTTTGGGTACCCTATACTAACGAGAGACGAGTCTTTTACAAGGCTCAGTATTTTTGTGTCACCCTAGAGTTAAGAGTTTTTCTCAGATAGTAATTGGCCCTTTCCTTCAAAATGATTCTGCATTTGCGCCACCGTAGCCTTGGTGGCAATATCCGTTACTGTAAGGTCTAGCAGCAGTGGAGTTCCTGGCACAGGTGGAGCTAAAACAAGTGAAGCAACTATTCTTTGATACTCTCAAAAGCTCCCTGGCACTGCAAATTCCATTCCTTGGTGGTATTTTTTTTTTCAACAACTTTAGGATAGGTTCACAATTTGAGGTTAACCTAAAGATGAAACAACTAATAAACTGGAGTCTTGCTAAGGATCCTCGAACTTCTTTCTTGGTCATGGGTGGAAGCATCTCCAATTTGGCTCTGATCTTAGCTGGATCGACTTGTATCCCTCGCTGACTTACTATAAAAGTTATAAGCTATCATGTTGTGACTCCAACAATGGGTTGATTCGATACTAACGTAGTCTCTTAAAACTTTCAAAAGATTGAGCAGTGTTTTTGTATGAATCATGTCAAGAACAATGTTGTACTTGCATGCCGGTAAGTGACTCTAATGTTCTTCAACCCTAATGGCATTACGGAGTAATAAAATGTACCAAATGGCATCACAACCACTTTTCTCTGATTATAACCAACAAACCAATCAATGAAGGAAGCCAACTCGTGTCTGGTCCTACGGTCCACAATCAAGTCTATGTAGGGAGTGGAAAGTCATCCTGAAGGGCACTTTGTTCCGATTCCTAAAGTTTTCATACATTTGCTTCAGAACTAAAACATAAATTGGACAACCAGGTGAGATACTCGATAACCCTGGTGAACTTTATACTCAATAGTTTCATAATTGCATCCTTCATCTTAAGGGACCATTCTGGCCTAATCTTATAGAGCTTTTGTTTGGCTTGTTTGGCTTGTTTGACTTCCAGAGTAGCAGGCAATTAATGGTGGACAACTGGGATGCCATGCATGTCACTGTATGACCAAAGGAATACATCAATCAATTACCTCAGCAAAGCAGTTATTCGGCTCTTATAAACTTGTCAATAGAGGCACCTACTCTATCTCTTTCTTATTATTAGTCGTCCCCAAGTTGATGCTTATCATCTCTTGTACTGCTAGTTTAACCCGATGAGATTCTTGGTGTCCGATTTCTTTAACCATTTCATTTAAATATTTTCCATCTTCTAAGTCCCTTTGTTGTGACTCATTATTAACCGCATTGATTAATTCATCATATCTAAATAGACATTTGAGGAGTAAGTAGAATCAATGACTATTTATTGTTAACGTAGAAAATTAATGAACACATTGTAGGAAATAACATCTAGACTAGCAACACAGATAGAGTCAAATAGGAATTCTAGCTCAAAAACAGACTCGGTATCAGGATAGTCCTCGGTATCATCAGGATAGTCTTTTTTGGCGATCTCTCGAATAGTAAACTAGTACTACTCTAACTTTACTGTTCATCCTGCACTCAGCTGGTGTAATCTGTCTAACTGGATCTCTTCTAGAATCCTGGATAAGCACAAGGATGTGCATATGGTACAAGTACGCTATCACGCCCTCAAGTTCCATGTACTCCATCGAATCCACTGCATTATCTTTGGTAGCTTTTTCTGTTGAAACCCACTCAAAATCTCCTAACCTCTGAGTATCAGCTTGGTCTCACTATCGTAGAACGGCTCTAAAGTCGTAGTAGAGGGTGTTCTCTCCTTCCTTGGCACAACATCCATTCAAGGTCGGGATATGAGATAGAGATAAAAAAATCTACATATTGCCCCTCCTCTTGAACCTTCATGATGCGGGCCATCTGACTTTCGGGTTTCCATCTTATCTTTCTTCATGGGCCCATATCCTATCTTTCTTGTTTTTAAGAGAGGAAAATCTGAAAGCCCTTTGTAGTTCCAACCAAGCCTAAGCCCTTGGTATTTCCAACCAAGGCCCTTACTTGGAAAATAGCACATGCTTCTCATTTCTCTGAGCACAAAGGTATTGTTCGTAAAGTGCAAAGTGAAGAAACTTTTCCCTCTAATTTACATGCATCATTGTACTCGAGAAACTGGACCAGATTATCAATCTTGAACCACTAAGAAGTAGGCCTAATGAATCATGTCATATCGCCACACTGCCCTTCTCCTTTTCAACATGAGCTACCTGCAGTAGTCAAGAATCACCTATGATGGCAAAAATAACATTGTTTAGCATACACATAATCTTCTGGTGCAAGGTAGAGGGCACCGTACCAATAGAATGTATCCATGGCCATTTGAGGAAAAGTTTAAATGTCGTAGAAATCAACCTACAAATTGGTATATAATTCCTACTGATATGATAAGCTGGGGTGTGCCAATAAGTTCAGGTTGGGTATTATCTTATGCCCTTAAAGCTTGATCTTAAATGTGAAGTTAGAGGGGACTACTCTTACAGCCTGAGTTGTGCGAAGAGGGTAGGCTTAAAGCTGAGTCGTTATCTACTGAACCAACATAACTTTTTGGCCTAAAGCCCCAACAGTGATGTTGAGAGGATCATTGTGCTTCGCCCTTGCTCAAAGCTGCCTCGGCAATGTAAGAGCAATGACATAGTGAATAGCCCTAGCACATTGGAAAGATCATGTGGTCGTGTCCAGATGGGAACTCGAGCCTTGTTAAGCAACTTCATCAAAGTCTGTCAATGAAAGTATGAAGCAAATAACAAGCCCCATATCGAGATATTTGCCCGATTTTTCTTAAATTACTTTAACACATCTTTACCAGAAGGGTCTTGCAAGAATAAGGGATCTGAGGCAACCGCAGAGTTACTGCTGTTGGGAATTTTCCAATATTGTTACTTACCTTATTAAAGTTTGTACTACAAGGAATATTTTGCAAAAAGAATCAACCAAATTGGTTAATTGGTTTTAGAGATATTAACTCTCAAACATGGGCATTTAATAAGGTTGAAAATAATCATGATGTTGGTTCCCACATAGCTTGGGAAATGAAAAAGTTAAGGGTATTTAAATGGACATGTGACATACCATATTATTCTAGAAACACATGGTATGTATGGTCATGCACTTGCACATGTGCGGTGCACCGCACTCGCGCTGGCGCCGGTGGGGGCGGCGACGTAAAGGCGTTTTTAGGCACACTTTGCACTTCGCACGTGCGCATCGTCGCTAGAAGCCCTCGCCCCGAGCCCAGCTTAACTTTTTGCGACAAATTCAGCCTGTAAGTTGTAATTTAGACTGAAACAGTATAACTGTTCACGAAATTAACCAGATTTCAGATCTGTTTAAATTCGAAATGACACCTGTTTAAGGTACCTTTTAGTTCAAATATTGCAGCTGTTCAGTGTGTCTACAGATTGTGACTGTTAAGTGACATCTGCAGAATCACTTAACTGTCACAACTGTTTGCACCTGTTCTAGGCACCATTTGGTGTCTATATATAGGACGATGGTCAGATCATTTCTGTACTTCGAATTCTCTCTTGCTCTCTCTTTCTCAAATTTCCGTCTGTTGATTACAATCTACTGTGATCAACAGAGTTTCGCCTGTTTTATCTTGCGAGGCAGATTTGCTACTATCCTAAGCAGATAATAAGGGAGCAAATACTGTCTTAACGAAATAGTGCAACGCATTCGACTCAGGCTTTTCCAATCAAATTTCTTCATACTGCCTTAAATTTTTAATCCAACAGCTGCCTGGTATGCTCAACGTGATTTGGTTAAATGAGAAATGAAAGAATTGGGCCTAAAGACAAAACCCTTAATCGTCCTCCACCTCTAGATTGGCCAAACCTCCCATCAATGCGTCCCATAAGATAACATTATACAACTGCCTTTAAACATATTCATACAGAAATCATGAATCATACCAAGCTGTCCCACTGAAACTATGAGCGTAGAAGGATTCAATGCTTGAAAAAATGTCTCAATTATGTTTACCTGGAGAACGGGATAAGTTCCTTCTGCGAGATATTTCACCCTTGTTGATAATATCTTGGATAGCGTGCCTCAATCTCAAGCACCTCTCTGTAGGATTCCTGGACACTGGTGATACTGACATTGACTGACATTGGGCATGCATGTCATACCCCGGGCTATAATGGTACGTGTAAGGGTGGGCCTTAGCCTAGCAATCACCCCTCTTCGCTCCTAATCACACGTTTAGTTCAGTAAACTCTCAAGCTGCCGCTCCAGGCAAATGTCACCCAAAATTCCAAGCTTAAGTTATGTTCCCATCAAGACTGCCAGTGAGCCAGCATGCCTGCCACGATGCAAACACGTGGGGAGATTTCAATGCAAACCCCAGTTGATATTATTCTGTAGCTACAAACCCTAACTACTACTACTATAAATAAAATAAAAGTAAAGCCTGAAATGGAAGATGGTAAAGGTTGTCTTGATGAACCTTCATAGGGCCATGCAAATATGAAATTTTTTGCGGTAAATAAAGGAGCTGTCCCACTCCTCCGACCTGACATTTATCCTACCCCTCTCGTCTTCTTTTCATTCAAGGCCTACGTGGACGATTCGCACTCTTTTCATGGAATTTCTTTCCAAAAAATGCCACCAAACCCAATCAACCGCTATGAACAAACCAATTTTAATTTCCCTGAAGAGAAAGCAAACCAAACCGTAACAACCAACAATGGGAATTTACATTCCTTTAATAACATTCAAACCATACTAGTTTCTGTAGCACACGTAAGGCGGGTGTATAAATAAATTGTTAAATCAAAATTTCTTTAAAAATCAAGTAAGATATATAAGTGTTTCCTAATGTGAAAACGAAAATGTCCTTAAGGCAGTTGTTTACTATTTAATGTTTTTGTTTTGTGCGAAGTTGGTTACTAGAGAATGGTTCCCTCCTTTTTCAATGTTTAAATCTTCATTGTTTTTAAGTGTGCGAAAATAAAATGATTCATCATATCAAAGCATATTTTGTTGGATTTACTTTGACTACATTTTTTGGAATGACTTTCAAAATTTTAAGAACCAAACATGTCATCTTAGTTAGTTATTTGGCATTTAAAATATTATGTTTTGTGTTACTTAAAAAATATTCCTTTGATGTTACGTGTCAATATTTTAAGTGAGTAGTTATGTAAGACTAAAAGTATAATTACACCAAAAGGGACAGTCCGTTTATATTTGAAATAGTTATCTCGTGGCACATACGATGCATGTGCGAAGATAAAATAATTTTCATAATATCAAGCATGATTTTGGATGTACTTTCACGACATCAAAGTACATCCAAAACATGCATTTAGGTAGTTATATAGTATTTAAATATTATATTTTCTGTCACTTATAAAAAAAATTGAGTCATCATGACACGTGATGCGTTGTAAAAATAAAATTAGTATTATCATTTTTTAATATTAAGCTTGGCATTTATAATATAAGTTTAAGAATTTTTTAATCAGAATTTTTTTATGATGTCAAATGTCATTGTTCTAAGTAAGTAGCTATGTAACATAAAACATGGTACAGCACCACGCATCATTATATAAACACTTGGGCCACCCAGAGCATATGACCATGTTTTTTATTACCTAGTTACTCTTCTATATATAGCATAATAGTTTTTAGAAGTACTTTTATTACCTTAGGAAAGAAAAGAGGAGTGTGACAACATAATAATAAACAGATCACTCTTTGGTCACTGATAGCATTTAGAAGTACTTTTCTTTCTTTCTTTTGCCCTAACTTTTTCCTAGGCTTCTCTTTGTAGGGTTTTTAACCTAGTGGGCTATTTATTCTTATTTTTTAATTTTACCTAGGCCGTCATTTGCAGGGTTTTTGACCTAGCGGCCTTTTTATTTTTCTTTTACAGAGAACATAGTCGACATCATAGCTAGTGGAGTAAAGATCATTTATTAAAAAATTTCGATATTCGAAGCATCTTTACGAGTTGCGTATGTACTCCCGTATGAAGTGTTACATCAAAATGTGTGTGCTGAGTAGTGTTCTTAAAGGAGAATCAAGTCATTCGTAGTTCATTTGAAATTCTGATCAGGCATGGTTTTGCTTTAGTCAATCTAAGTTGACTAGTTCTTAGAATTTGATCCCATCTAAGTCAACTAATCGGGCTGCACCTCCCGTCATGATTTGCTTGATCATATAGGGTCGTGACCAATTAGTATCAAATTTCTCTCATGGTTTATAGATTTGTCCAGTATTCTCTATGAGAATGAAATCTCCTTCCTTCAAGCCCCACCCTTTTACACGCTTTTGAATGCCTGAGAAATTCGGTCATGGTAACCCTAGAAATGATAAAGGGCTTTTAATCTCTTTTCGTCTACCAATGCTACACTACAAGAAAAGATGATTCTAGCGACGGAATTTTAGCAACCTTCACTAAAAGCTCTTTCAGCGACGGGATATATCGTTGGTAAAAATCAGTTGGTAAAAAGTTTTATCGACGGAGTATTTCGTCGGTAAAAACTTTTGCCTATGGAATTTTACCGACGGACTTTTAACGACAGGATTCTCGTCGTTAAATATTTTTAGGGAATTTGTAATTTTTGGGATTTTTTTTAAAACAAATTTAAGCGACGAAATAATACCGTCACTAAAAAAATCCGTCGAATAAAATGTATTTTACCGACAGACTTTTAGATATGGGTTATTCCGTCGCTAAAAGTCCTTTAGTTAACACAGATCTGTATTTTCTCTCTCCTCATTTCTCTCTTTTTTCGCCGTTTATCTCTATTCCCCGTTTCCACCCACCGGCAATCTAACCTCCGGTGAGCCCCCCTCACGGTGACCCACCTCCGATGACACCCTACACATCCCACTGATGCCACACTACCTCTGGCAACCCACCTCCGACGACACCCTGCACATCCCACTGACGCCGCGCCACCTTTGACGACACTCACGGCCTCACCAACTCCGGTAAGATCTACAACTTTTGTACGATTTTAAAATTATCTCAATCGTGATGGGTTTTTAGCTTTTCTGAATTTGCTTGATTTATTGATTTACTTGTCTCAATCGTTCTTAATTTTGAGCTTGATTTTTTGCTTTAATGGATTTGCATTCTATCATGCCGATTACGTATTTTGAGCTTGGGGTGGGAGGGGTGTTTGAATGAGCCGGTGGTTCATCTAGGTGGTGTTTTGTTGGTTGATAGTGGTTGTCTCTTGGTATGTGAACGATTGTTCGAGGTGGTTCCTTAGTGCTGTTGTAGCTTAGATGGCAGCTGTCTTTTGTTAAGGTGAAAGAAAAAAAATTAAAATACAAAACAAAACAAAGAAGAAGGAAAAAAGCAAGTGAAGGACATATGTGTAATCGACAACACAGTCCCTTTTTTGGGCAGTTAGGAAAGCTATAGAATATCTTAAACCTACATAAAATAGGAAAATGGTACTATTAACTAACACACACACACACGCCCGCGCGTGCAGAGGCGTGGGGGGGGGGGGATGGGGGAAGGGTATTATGCTTCTATGCTTCTGAGGCTGTTAAATCACCACACCTCGCAGTCATTTGGTCATTTAGTCAGCTCACGTACTTCTATGCTTCTATGCTTTTACCGACAAAATCTTTTCCATCGATAAATAGACTTTTATCGACGGAAGTAACCGTCAGTAAAGCTTCCATTGTTAAATAGTATTACCGACGAAACGTTCCGTCGACAAAAAATTTTATCGACATATTTTTGCGGCGGTTTTTTAGTGACGGAATGCCCTAATCGACATATTTTTTGAACCCTAATTGAATCATGAATTGAATGCCCTAATCGAACCCTAAATTAAATTAATTTAATCCTAAATTAAATGCCCTAATTCAATCGAACCCTAAATTTAACTAATTGAACCCCCTAATTGAACCCTAAATTGAATGCCCCAATTCAGCCGAACGCTAAATTGGACTAATAGAACCCCCTAATTAAACCAAAAATTGAAGTAATTGAACTCTAATTAAACCCTAAATTGAATGCTCTAATCGAATCGAACCCTAAATTAAATTAATTAAACCAATTGAATCCTTAATTAAATGCCCTAATTCAATCGAACCCTAAATTGAACTAATTGAACCCCCTAATTGAACCTTAAATTGAATGCCCTAATTCAACCGAACCATAAATTGAACTAATAGAACCCCCTAATTAAACCATAAATTAAATGCCCTAATCGAATTGAACCCTAAATTGAAATAATTTAAGCGCATCAGATATGTGCATTTTGAATCATTTTTTTCCATTTGAACATTGATCATTTGTTTGATAATTTTAGGTTATTAATTGTGCATTTGGGAATTATGATTATTGATCGATGATTTTAGGTTATTAGCCGTGCATTTGAAGTAATTGAGATTAATAATTGATGATTTTACGTTGTTAATTGATGATTATAGATTGTTAATCGTGCATTGAGCATTTGAGATATTGAGATTGTTGATGGACGATGCGACCCAATTGGATTGAATGTGTGATTTTTATTAATTTTTATTGCATTGAGCATTTGAGAATTGAGATTGTTGACAGAGGATGGGACCCAATTAGATTGAGATACCTGTTAGTTAGCACAGACACAGACACCACGTCTGATCAACGATGTCCGGCATTTAAAAAATAAACCAATGTATGCCGATGTGTCCGGAGGTGCGTGTCGGTGGGTGTCAGACACGTGTCGGGAGGTGTCGATCACGTGTCCGGAGGACTTGGACACGTGTTAGTATGTGTCGGACACGTGTCAATATGTGTTGGACACGTGTTCGTAGGTGTTGTATGTGTTGGGCACGTGTCCAGAGGTGTCAGACACGTATCGGACACCATATCGACACCCCATATGAGGTGTCGGAATTAAGACTGTTGACTGTGCATTGAATTTAAGTTAATTAGGTTAACGCGACATTTTTAGCATGCACCCCCTGGAATCTTATTGTGGCTCCAACACTGGCTATAATTAGCCCTAATTAGTCCTGATTAACCATATTTTAACCTAATGAATCCTAATTAGCTCTAACGAGCCTAATTAGTTTTAATTAACCCTAAGAACCCAATAAAAAATCAAATTAGCTGTAATTATCCCAAATTAGCCCTAATAACACTAATAAGCCCAAATTAAACCCTAATTAGAGTTATTTACTCATATCATAGCAACCTGTGATTAGATTAAATAAACCCTACCCCCTAAACCCTAAAACTTAAAACCTAACTAAACTCTGATTAGCGACAAATGAACCCAATTACACGCATATTGATTATACTTAGCCTAATTAGTCGTAATTAAACCTAACATAATCCAATTAAGCCTAGTTAGCCCTAATTACTCCTAATCAACACTACTTGGCACAATGAAACCCTAATTAGCTCTAAATAACCCTAATTACTCCTAATCAACCCTAATTAGCTATAATTATTCGAAACAACTCCTCATTAACAATAATTAGCCCTAACATAACCTAACTAAGCCTAATTAGTACTAATCAACACTATCAGCACAATTAAACCCTAACTAGGACTAAATAACCCCAATTAGTCGTAATCTGAAACAACTCCTCATTAACAATAATTAGCCCTACATAACCCAATTAAGCCTAATTAGCCCTAATTAGGACTAATCAACACTACTCAGCACAATTAAACCCTAACTAGGACTAAATAACCCTAATTAGTCCTAATCAACCCTAATTAGCTATAATTAGCCCAATGTACTCCTCATTAACATTAATTAGCCCTAACATATCCTAATAAATCCTAATTAGATTAATTTAACCCATAACGCTCGATCCTAAACCCTGACAATCATAATTAACCCTACTAACCAGTTAGCCCTAATTAGCCCTTGGTCATCCCATAATTACTCCATATTGTCCTGAGATGGTTCAATTACTCGTTGTTTATAAACCCTGCATTCTTTATATTCACTGTTGTTTTACGAAGTCCATTGGCAATGAGATGGTTCAACTCGTTGCCAACAAGTTCTATTTAAAGTGAAATTGATAACATATGCAACGATCTTTCTGTAATTTTTATATTTCAAAAAGATTCTTGCATATGTATCAATTTCTGAATGCATGCATGCATAAAAACCCTTAGTTCCGATTCAAAGGTACTCATTACAAAGTAATGCTTTGTAATGAGCCTTTGGATGTCAAGTTTGGACAATTTGAAAAAGCTAATTGTTTATAAAACAGTGTTTTGACTCATGCTTTGTGTTCTATGTCGTGGATATTTGGTACACGTTCTCGTGTGTTTCTCCGGGTGCATACAGATCTGGTGTTCTAACATCCGTCAAACCTTACAAGGCAAGGTTAGATGAATGTTAGAACACCTAATCGATGTCGTGTACTTGGAAAAATGCGGGGAGGTGCTGCCAAATTTTTTGCAGACATGAGACTAAGCATGTGTTGTTCACTATTTTATAAAGATGTGCTTTTTTGAATGGGATAGGACCACTACCTGTTAGAGAATGGAGGGAAAATATATAGACATGTTGTCACATGCATGCATTTATATTTACATCGACCCTGCCTAATGATTGGTCATAATTGAAGGTGATATAAAGTACGATAATTCAGTCGTCATGTCGGTCGATCAAAGTTGGATGAAAAGGAAGAATGCTGACGGTTTTGAGGATCGCGTCGACGAATTCCTTGACTTCACTTACGCGCATCCTGCACATGTTGACTGTGATAAGATAAGGTGTCCGTGCGGTAGATGTGAGTTGTTGCATTGGAGAAAAAGAATTGAAGTAAAATGGCATCTTCGTCGGTACGGTTTTATGGGTGGATACACAAGGTGGACGCACTAGAGGAAACGATAGTATTGTCGTCGAACCTGGCTAGTCAAACTGAAGTTAGGGAGGAGGCACGATATGATTATTGAGATATGATTATGGATGCTGGGCATGCTAATGTTGATTAGGGTAACGACGGTGGTAATGACAGTCCCCAACCGCCGTACGAGGGGGCTCATCAGTTTTATGAGTTGTTGAGAGCTGCGGAAGAGCCGCTGTGGGATGGAGCTCCAAAACACACACGGCTGTTAGCAGTTAGTAGGTTATTACAGTTGAAATTAGACCACGGGCTGAGTGAGAAAGGTTTTAACGAGTTTGTTACCTTTATCAAAGAAATTCTGCCCGAAAGTGAAAAGCTACCGCCGTCGTACTATGATGTGAAGAAGATGATGAGGAAACTTGGGTTGAGCTATGAGCGGATAGATGCATGCAATAACATTGTGTATTATTCTGGAAAAAGAATAAGGAGTTGTCATGGTGTAGTATGTGATCATTCGAGGTACAAACCGGACAAAGGAAAGAAGAAAAACATTGCATGGAAGATATTACGATATTTTCCGGTCACACCATAGCTTCAGAGAATGTACTACTCCTCCAATACAGCTGAACATATGAGGGCTCACCGTGAGACTCGTAGCAACGATGCGGATGTGCTGACACACCCAGCTGATGCAGAGGCGTGAAAAGAGTTTGATCGCAGGCATCTAGTCTTTGCTCAGGAGGTTTGGAATGTTAGACTTGGTCTGGCAACCGATGGGTTCAACCCTTTCGGTCAATCTACCATGCCTTACTCCTGTTGGCCTGTTATTATTGTCCCGTACAACCTTCCACCAGGCATGTGCATGAAGAAGCCGTACATGTTCTTGTCGTTGCTTATTTCAGGGCCGAAGAGTCTCGGCAAGGACATAGATGTGTATTTAAGGCCGTTGATTGATGAGTTAAAACAGTTATGGAATCATGGAGTCGAAACATATGATGCATCCCTTAAACAGAATTTTCAGATGAGGGCTTCTTTGATGTGGACTATACATGATTTTCCCGCATTGGGAATGACGTGTGGCTGGAGCACACATGGGAAGCTAGCATGCCCTGCTTGTATGGGCGTGAACCCCGGTCATACGTTAAAGCACGGCGGAAATACCTCGTGGTTCGGATGTCACCGTAAGCTTTTGCCACCGGGCCATCAGTTTCGTAGGCAGAAGGATAAATTTGACGGGACAATCGAGCATGAGGTTGTCACACTGGACTACCCATCTGGTGAAGAAGTTCTCTCACACCTGGAGGCACTTGATACTGACATACCACATGGCAAGGGTGTGCCAGATCAGAAGATTCAAGGTACAGGAAAGAGCACAACTGGAGAAAATTTTGTATCTTCAGGGAGTTAGCCTACTGGAAGACGCTCATTATCTGAAACAACATGGATGTGATGCATATTGAGAAGAACGTTTTTGATAATGTGTTCAACACAGTGATGAATGTCAAGGGGAAATCGAAAGATCACCTTAAAGCGAGAAAGGATCTACAACAGTTGGGTGTACGCCGTGAATTGCATCCTCGGACAGTCAGCAGGAGGACGATACTTCTGAAAGCACCTTACTGTCTAGACAAGAAACAAGTGGAGAAGGTCTGTCAGTGGGTTAAGAATTTGAAGCTTTTGGATGGGTTTGCGTCCAACATATCTCGTTGTTGCAATGTATCAAAATGCAAGTTTCAAGGGATGAAGAGTCACAACTGCCACGTATTCATGAAAAGATTCATTCCTATTGCCTTCCGGGAACTGTTGCCACGGGTTGTTTGCGAGACTTTGACTGAATTATCTCATTTCTTTCGAGATATATGTTCTTCTACGATCCGGGTGAGTAACATGGAGGTGCTTGAGAAGAACATTGTGGTGACAATTTGCAAGCTGGAGAAAATCTTCCCACTTTCGTTCTTTGATTCAATGGAGCATCTGCCTGTTCACTTGGCATATGAAGCTAAGATGGGTGGACCCGTGCAATATCGGTGGATGTATCCCTTCGAGAGGTAATCTTTAAATTGTTACAGTTGTTCGTTTACACTTAATGCGACACCTGTTATCATTGATATTCCACCTAACTCTTATTGGCTAAACTTCTAGGTTCATGTTCCATTTTAAAAAAAAGTCCGCAATAAGGCTCGGGTTGAGGGCTCAATTGCGGAGGCTTACGTAATGGAAGAGCTTGTAAACTTTTGTAGTCAATATTTCGGGCCTGATGTTGATACAAGGTTAAATCAACTAGGCCGAAATGACCTCAGATTAAGCACAAATTTGGAAGGGCAATTGTCAATATTCAAGCAGTCAAGTAGTCCGTTCGGCCGAACGTATACTCGATGGCTAACGGATGAAGAGTACAGTGCTGCAACAATATATGCCCTTCTAAATTGCGATGAAGTTTCGGCATTCGTTGAGTAAGTTAATGTCTTAATTCACTTACATTACTGTACATAATTGAAAGTGTGTGATAAGCGAGTCAACTATATATATTGGTTTGCAGTGAGTTCGATGTGGAATCTTTAATCACTGATCCCGCTGGACTTGAATCTCATCAAAAATCACAATTTGTACAGTGGTTCAAAAGGCGTGTAAGTCTTTAATAAAATTATATTATGTGTTATATACAGTTCTGTGGCCAATTAGTATACTGATTTATCCTTAATTTTTACCGTCATCTACAATAGGTTCAGTCAATGGATAGACCAGTGGCCTCCTGCTTGAAATTACTAGCTCAAGGCCCTAACAAACAAGCATCCTGTCATGGAGGCTATATCATCAACGGGTTTAGGTTTAACGTAAAAGATGATGACCGAACAAAACAAACCCAAAACAGTGGAGTCTTGGTCAACGGCGACTGTTATGCCAAGAATTGCATGGACTTTTACGGAGAGCTAGATGAGATTGTTGAGCTAACATATCTGGGTTCCCAAAACCGCCTGGTAATGTTCAAGTGTACGTGGTTCGATGTCACATGCAGTAGAGGAATCCGTGTTAGCTCTCAAGGGATTGTAGATGTCAATGTCAAGTCAAGACTTGCATCAGACGAGCCCTTTGTGTTTGCTAGTCAAGCTGCACAAGTCTTTTACGCGGAGGACGTCGCCAATCCCAAATCTCATTGGTATACAATTATCAAGTCCAAGAAATTGCCCGTGACATATGACAGTGAGGTAGACTCCTTTCAAGCCGACCAACCACCTGTCTTGTTACCTGTTGAGGTCAACAACGAGGAGGACGATCTTCCTCTTCCAACAACACTTCATGTAGGAGAAGAAGTCGTAGATGATGACGCGGAAGACGTGGAAAGTGTTGGAGATGATGTGACCGAGTCTACTGATGAAGAGGATGAATTAGAAGATGAAGAGGACGACGAGTCCCACGAAGAAGAGGACGGTGAGTCTAGTGATGAAGATGATGATGATTCCCAAACTGAAAATGATTGACTTGTAATGTTGTAACATCACTAAAAAATGTAGTAACATTTTAGAACTTTGTTCATATTGATGTGTTTTTGCAGCTCCGTTCATATATATAGTGTCGATGATGATTTCTGCCAAATTATTATTTTTAATGTGTTAATGTATTTGTAATTTATCTATACGAAGTCAGATATGGATAGGATACGGGCTATTCGTGGCCGGGCTGGACGCCGAGCTGCTTCCTCCCCAGTGGGTCCCACTGATGATGAGGCACAGAGTGCTAGCTTATAGCAGACTGGCCCCAGATCCAGCTCCAGCCCCAGCCATCGCCCCAGCCCGACGCAGATTCATCCCACACGCGCGTTGATTCTCCTTCTTTCGTGGGTTCTACCTCAGGTATAGTTGATAACGGTGTTTAGTACATTTTTGCTAGCCTTATTTTTAAAGTATATTTGAACTGTATTAATGTCTGTGTTTTGTAGGATCTCGACGAGGCCGTGGCCCGACACGCGGGGTACGCATCGACCCCCAGCGTAAACAGAGAGTTACGCTCACCCAGGAGGGCCTGTAAGTAAAAAAAATCACATCATGCCTTATATTTAAAATTTTGGGGTGTTAATTTATATTTGAACTGTATTAATTAATTTATTTACTTCTTTGGCAGGATCCTGGAGAATCAGACGAGGACGAAGATCGGCGTTCTTGTGAAGGGCCGATTCTTCGAGCCACGCCTGTACTGGAAGGACTGGGATGCCGCTGCGAGGGAGTCCTTATGGGAGGAGTGGCTGGTACGTTGAAGTATTTTTTCTGCGATAGTATTTGTTTAATTAGAGTTTGTATTTAAATTAATTTGTGTTATTGAATGCCTTGCAGGAGGGGTTCACGTTTGACTTCGCCTGATCAGCAGGCGCTGGGGCAGCAGGCATTCTTTGCTTACATCGGCAAGAATTACCGCCGATGGCTCCACGACACATGGACCGGGCGAAGAAGATGCTGCCCGAAGGTGCCCCGATGACGGAGATGAAGACATATCCCCCACATTGGATATCTCCAACCGTATGAAGGCAGATGATAGATCGGTGGGCTACAGATCCAGGCTGGGACGCCAAGAGTAAGAGCGGGGCTGAGAACAGACAGAACAGAGATCCAACGCACACGGGGGTCGGTGCCACACGACATCGTCCGACACATGAATGCGGTCCAGCACCCGGATCTGGAGGCGGATGAGGTCATAGCTCTGACGTATAATCAGATGCACGTGCGGAAGAAGGATGAGGCGCACCGGGCGGGCGACTATGTTTCGGATATTGCCCGGCAGATCGATGTAAGTCAATTTGTTTAAGTTAATTTTTTGTCTTTCTATTCAATGTTTTTTGTGTTAATTAATGCCCTAACATATCTTTAAATCACTGTTTTTGCAGGCCTCGTATGAACAGCTTAGGGGCTCCGAGCAGCAGTCCGGACAGCCATCAGCGTCCACTAGTACGGGTGCGAGTACTGGGGTGTTGAAGCGATGGCTGGATGTACCGGAGGTCGTCAATCGGCCAAAAGGCCGCATACGCGGCCTGCCTAGCACGACTGCTCGTGCCATGATAGGATCGTCCCCACCCCCCGCTGCCCCTCACAGACACCGGCTCCTCCTCGTCCGTTGGACGATGAGGAGATCCAGCGCATTGCTACTGTGGTGTTGAGGATGATCAGGGAGTAGGATCAGTAAGGCACCCCTGCTGGACATGCCGAGCCGGCCCCAGATCAGCAGGATCCAGATCCGGGACTCGGCAACCCCTGATGAGCCCCTTCTAGTGCCCAATCCCAGCTTGTCCCCCCCCCCCCGGCGGCCCGGCTTGTACTCTTCTCCCCTCCCTAACCGGTTGTATCCTGTTCTCGGCTTGTACATTATGAGTTTTTTCTATAATAAACATTTTTTATGATTCATTATATATATATTTGTTTGTGTATTGGAATTGTGCATTGTTGTTGAGCATTGAAATTTTTATTATAGGTCTGGGTAATAGAAAAATAAAAAAATATTTTAAAAAAATTAACTTTTAGCGACAGATTAATCCCGTTGCTAAAAGTGTACTTTATTATAAGCGTTTTAGAGACGGAATATTCCGTCATTATAAACCTCATTTACCGACGAAATATTCCGTAGCTAAAAATTATATTCCGTCACTAATTTCACAAAAAAGAAAATAAGTTAAAATACGTAAAATATAATTAGAGACGGATATTCCGTCGTTAATTAATAAATAAATCCGTCGCAAAAAGTTCAATATTATATGACTGATTTTAAAATTCCGTCACAAAACTTTTAGTAACGGGCTTTTATACGAAGGACTTTTAGCTACGGTAATTTCATCGCTAAAATATTTAGCGACTGATTTATGACTTTTAGCGACAAATTTCCTCGTCGCTAAAAGCCTTATTTCTTGTAGTGCTAACCCTTAAAAAAATGATGTTGTACCCAATCTTCCTCGGCTATCTAATTTTCCAACAGCACTTTGAGAGAGGTTACCTCTAATCTACCGCGAGGACTGTCTCCACGCCACAATCCAATAAGTATGGTGTAGCCCCAATAGATGTTTTCGCTGATGTCCTATAATCCCAGAGGGCATATGGAAGTTTATCTGGCCAACTTCAACACAAATCTGTCATCTTACTTTGGATATTATTAATATTTTTTGTTAGCAACTTCTATAGCCCCTTTGGTCAGTGGATGGTATGGTGACAATTGGTGTTGGACTATGCCATGTTCTTCCCTAAATCTATAACATATCCTTTAAAGTGCAATCTGTTGTCAGAGATAAACTCATAACGGAACGCCATATTGACATATAATGTTAGTATGAATGAACTGAGCTACCTTCTTGGCATTCAATATGGCATATGATGTGGTATCCACCCATTTTGTGATGTAATCTATAGCCACGAGTATAAATTCATATACGTTGGAAGCTTTCAGACTAATATTTCCTATCTCGTCCATTCCCCATACTGAGAAGGGCCAGGGAGATGTCATGTTGTACAACTCCAGAGAGGGGAGATGTTGCAAGTTGGCATACACCTGTCTAGAGGCAAAGAAGCAGCTAGTCATCCAATTCGAGAATGGTCTTGACATCAGGACGGTCCTCGGTGATCTCCCGCATAACTTGCGATTCATCTCACGGACAAGCACAAGGATATGCATATCATTGAAATATGATGTCATTTCTTCTGGCTCCATAAAATTCTTCCAATCAGCTGCACTATCCTTCCTCGGCTCCGTTGGGATTCATAGTTCCTCGTCATCCACCCACTCACAGTCATAGAAAATCTCCCATCCGTTCATCAGCTTCCCAGTTTCCACTGTAAATTGCTCAAGGAATCCGTAGTAAAATCCTTTCTCTCCATGCCTTAATTAAATATCCATTTAGCGACCTTAGACATGGCATGAAAGTTTACAAGTCGTCCTTCCTTCTGAGAGTTCTTGGCATAGGCTATCCTTCTGAGGGCTTTTTTCCTGGGCTTGTATCCCAACCTGGATTGATTTTTCTTATTTTCCAGAATAGGGAAGCTAGGAAAGCCCCTCGCAGTTGTGGCCTAAGCCCTTTCTAGGGAGCAAATAGAGTTCCCTCATTATAGGGAGCACCGTGATGTTACTTTAAGGTGCAAAATTGAGGAAGTTTTCAATAAGACAAACTTCCTCGAACTCTAAACACTGTAGTGGACTGTTGATCTTAAACCCACTAAGAAGCAAGTCTAACGAGTCATGCAGGATTGTAAAACTGCCTTTTTCATCTTCCACCTATCGTATCTGGGGTAGCTGAGAATCTCTCATATCGTAAAAATGGCTTTGTCAAGTATGAACTTAACATTCTGATACAGTGTAGATGGGATCGCTCCAACTGAATGGATCGATGTTTTTCCAAGAAAGAAATTCAAAGCGGTGGGAATATCCAACATTTGAAAGTCCACTTCAAAATTAGCGATCTCAACTGTCATAGGGAGCTTGATTGTGCTAATGAGCTCTTGCTTGCTGTTGTCATAGGCTATGACTACTTTACAGAAAGGAATAAATTCTGAGGGATCGATACCAAGGGCTTGAACAGTACGCAAGGGGCAAACATTGAGAGCAGAACCATTATCGATGAGGATTAAAGGAACACTATTATTAAGAACCGGCATGGTCATATAGAGTGGGTACTTGACTTCAGCAAATTAGATTGGAAAAATGTAAGAACACTTCCATAATGAACAGTCCTGATCACATAGCATAGCTCCTTTGGTTAAATCCGCATGGGTACTTGGGCCATGCTAAGTAGCTTGATCAAGGCCTGTCCATGGGACTAAGATGCAGATAACAATCCCCAAACAGAGATGTTGGCTTGAGTCTTTTTTAGTTGTCTAAATACTTCATCATTGGGAGAATAATGGGGTTGACACAGCTAACCGAGGTGTAGTCTAGTAAGCTCGACCAGACCTCATCAAATGCAACACGGTAATATTGGGTCTGAATACAAAACACGTGTCCTCATTGTAATCCCCTTCTCTTATAGAGAAGACTTCATCTTCCATCAAATCTTTCCATGAAATTAAATCAAACAATTTTGGTAAAGGATCATAAATAGAAACATACGGAACATTCTCATACTGACTGACTGGAGTTATGAGCGTAGAAGAGTCTATCACTCATAGAACATTATCGATGGCATTAATGATGTAAGCTGGTAAGGGTTCTTTTCTTACGTTGGGCTTGGCAGGAGGGGAGACTTCACCCTTGTCGATAAGTCTTGAATAACATGTCAGAGGGTGAAATATATATCCGTAGGGTGGCCCTTCTCCTGGTTGTATGTGCCAAAACCTTGGACATCATACCCTTCAGGTATCACTACCGCTGTGGGGGCTGGGGTTAATTTGAAGATCACACCCTCTACAGTAACTGCTCAAACACCTCGTGCAATTGAGTATTAAGTGGCGTAAACTTCCATCTAGTTTCAGTATTGGCTTTTAAGGACACTACTTGATGCTCAGACATTATTAACATTGTTGGCACTGGAATGCTTAGTTTGGGCGTTGGAATTCTTTGTGCTATCTTGATAGACTCTGAGCTTTGTTTCGAGAGAGAGAGAGTCCCTTTGTTGATGGCATCTTCGATCTGCACTAGGGAACCCATCAAAGACTTGAACGATGTATGGCAGTGTCCAAAGATGTATTCGCAGTGTACCAGCAACAAATTATTCCTCACTATGTTAACTTTCTCTTCTTTTGTAGGACGGTTGGCCATCTGAATAGCCTTGTTTCTCCATTTCATTATAAAAGAAAAAAATTGTTCCCTCGACTCCTTCTTGGCAATCTTCAAATTTTTTTGGGTGATGTCCAAATATCTATTGTATTGATATCGATTCACAAACTCTTATACTACATCCTTCCATGTCCAGACTTAGGCATCGAGAGGCGACTCCTGTCAGGGTGCGGTGAAAAAGTCAGATTGTTCTGGTAGACCCCGTATGGGGCCAACACACGTATGTACATCTTGACATGGATAGTGGTTCCATTGAACTTGTCTATATACGGCATCTTAAACTTGGGTGATAATTAGTCTTTCGAGTTCAGGGTGAGTGCTCTGAGGTCCAGCAGGTAATTAGCCCTTCTTATGTAGGCAATCTGGGACTCTAGTGCGGCTAACTTATCCATCCATTCTGGAGTGGCTGATTTTCCCTCTGACTCATGCTGCCCTTCAAACTCGGCATACTTCTTATCATCTTTCTTCCCTACCATATACTCATTTTCTTACTCTCTTTTACCCCTTTTTCTAAGGTTTTTAATATCCTCGAAGTCTGTGCCGGCTAATCTGCTAGGGTTGTGAAACCAGCCGGAAAGTGCTTCTGTAGTTCGCTAACAATGTGGACCAAATTTGCCAACTTAGGGCATTCTTCGGTCATTAGGGTTCGCGTGAGTTTTCCAAATAAATCCCGATACCAACCTCTTTTGGCCTTAACTATATAGAGCATTTGAAAGTTTGAGCACACAGACCACACATATAGAACTGGCAAGTTTACACCCCACAGGGATAGGGAGATGATTAACTATAGAGTTCTGACTAACTGCCCTGTAACTTGGTGGGTTAACTAGCTGATTGGTCAATGGGGTTAGTTAACCGGATGGTTGGTCAATGGGATTGAAGGTTTGGAATTCTAGAAAACTCTAGAAAGTCAAGGTTCGGACTAACCTTTCAGTAACCAAGTGTGTTAACCGTCTAGTTGGTCAATGGGTTGGAAGTTTTGGACTTTCAGGATCCTGTTAGTCAGTGGATTCGAGGGTCTAGGGTATAAACCAACTAATTAAATTTGCAAGGATAATATATACTAACTAACCGTCTGATGGCCAGATCAAAAAATAGGCTAGTTAGTCAGAGCCAGTCTTCTCTTTTTTGCAAGACTACCAGCTAACTTATAGAATGTGGTTGGTTTCACTACCAATATTCCATAGGCCAAGATAGGCACTCTCCCCCAAAAAAAGCTAGAACACTAAAATGGTCTGGGTGTGTGGCTTCTATCTTAATATCGGTGCAAGGTCACTCCATCAGCTTGACTTATATGATAACCTCCTACCCATAACTCAAGTGGTTAATAATGGGTGATCACCGTTATGTCTACACAAGTCATTAGATATACCAAGAAACTAGGAGGCCTTTGATACTAGGTCTTGGAGGTAAGAGTATAGGAAGTCGGGGGGTTTCAACGGTTTCCCTTGAGTGGATGGGTTAGGGACAATCATGCACGTGTGTTAGGCTAAAAATAAGAGCAAAACTACCACAGGTATGGCACATGTACGTACAACACAAAGAAAATACAAAAGGCCAAAAAGCAATTAAAATTTTTTAAGTTTAGTCCTCTTAGTTATTTTTTCCTCTACGAAATCACCACTATAGTAAACTGCCTTGAAAAAACCCCTAGACCCTGAGAAAGGTCTAAAAAATTCAAAGTCGCAATCTTATTTTATGAAATGAAGGGAAAATAAAAAAAAACTTCAAAATGACTTTAAAATGTCCAAAGACTAACTAGTATATCAAAAACGAAAAAATGGGCTCAGGACTAAGTTATACGACGAGAATGTGTTAGGCACTCGCCATATCCTTTCAGTCTTTACTTCTTTTCTATTGACTTTTGGCCTTAAACACATGAATATGCAATAAAAAAAACCCTAATTATAATTCTACATTAATGGTTTAGTTTTGACAGCAGGGATTAAATAGCCTACATATTTGGTCGGACAAACCAAAATCAAAACTATCGCGCAACTCAGCCCCTATGGGAAGTGACCTACATTTCGGTCAAGACTCGAACTATGGAAGGAAACAAAAAGATTTTTTATATATAATTCTTATGTTAAGGAAATATGATCATGGCAAAGGGAAACACTATATAATATCACATTAAATTAGTCTAGAAAACAATAAATATACCTCGCGACTGCGCTTGCCTAGAAGCCTCGGGAACACTTTATGAAGGATCCATAATGCAAGTGACTTAATAATATAAAGAAATGAATATGAAATGCTAAATTCTCTTAAGAGATAATCTACCACGTCTATATAAGAAATGTTATAAAAGCTCTAGGGGAAGACTTTGTGATCCCTGAAAATATAGCCCAAAGACCTTATTTATAGATGTCTAGGGCGACATAAATGGTAAAGATGACCATCTCAATCCGTGATCTGGAGATAAAACATAATATTTGTTAAAGAATAGCAAACTGAGAAAAGTCAACTAACGAACCAATTTATGAAAAACCATCTGGTTCATTCAATAATTTTTTAATATTTTTTTCTGACTTTCGGGACTATCTATCCCTAACTCAGTAATTATCTCTAATTTAATCAGATGAAATGTACCATATTCGTGAATTTTCTTTATATTTAGGATTAATCACTTGCATCAAGGATAGATCACAAAATAATTTAAAATTTATAAGTAATTACACTATTCTATTGGACTGGACTGCGTCCAATTGCTGGACTGATCTAGACAACTAGATTGGACTGGAATGTCAGACTAGACTACTGGACTGGACTAACTAATGGACCGGACTAAATTAATTAAGTTTGATATATAATTAGGCCTACACCGATAATAATTAAACTTAATTATTAATAAAGCCTAATAATCACTTAATAAATATAAAGGATTACAAAATGGGGTATCTATACTATTTGGAAGCTCTTCACCCTAGAATTTAAATCAAATGATAGGCATAAAATTATAATGACCCTACACTCCCCATCCCCCCAAAAGTTCTCGCAAAGACTTGTAGTCTTAACTCTTGTTATCTTCTTCCTATGAAAGTTTTTTTTTTTTTCACTCTTTTTGGGTTTTGGGCGTTGTCCTCACACAACCCCTTCATCACAAATAAGGTTTCTCAGCATGAACCATGTGAGATTAGGTCAACCCTGAAACTCTCATGCAGTAAGAACTTTGATTAAAAAAAAAATACCATCCTGAAAGGAAATTTCTCCAACAAACTCTACTTCCTTATACAAATGTAAATGCATGTTCAAGAAGGTGGTCTCGAAGTACTTGATCTGTTGCAGGTTACGAAGAAAATGCATTCTAAAATGGCATGGAATTATCTGTTAGGCCATTTTTTAAAGGTCAGATTCATGCAAGGAAAATATGGATTGCCTGCTAAATTATAGCTACACGTACTCCACTTTTTTCTACCTGCACTTGGAAATTAGTTTTCTAGCAAGTGCAAACACTATATCAAGAATCCAAAATGGATGGTGGGACAAGGTACCATTTCATGGAACCCGTACGAAGGTGTTTGTGATCCTCCTTCTCATCCAAATGTTGGTATATTAATCAAGGAAGCCAAGGCTGATGTTGAATTCTCTCTCATCATTGAAATGCCAATGGAAATTAATCAGCAGCGGCAACATTTAACTTAAGAAAAGACAACACGATATCTATGTTTGGATGCGCTCAAAAGTCTAGTCTATTTTCAACCAAGGAATACTGGGAAACACATAGAATAAAAGGGCAGAAGTTCAAATGGCATTAGTTACTGTGGAAAAAGCATGTGCCTCCCAAGTTAAGCATTTTCGTATGGAAGCTTCTGTCTGCATCACAATTACCTGCGGATTATTAGCTCAGAAAAATTGGTTTTCACATACCTTTTAAATGCAGTTGTTGTCAACTCTGTCAGATAGAATCGATCTCTCATTTATTTTGTTAGAGTGATCCAACAGTCTATTTATGGAAATAGTTCAGCCCCATATTTCATAAGCCTCAGCTTTGTTATTCCTAATCACAACTATTTATCCATTGGTTTGAGGACATCTTTTTAAAGAGTCAATTTCAACTTGCAAAACTCGTTGTGTTTATCACTTGCTGCAAGGAAATATGGTTATTCAGAAATGCAGCTAGGTTTGAGAAAGTCCCAGCACTTCATAATCTATGTTCAAAGGTCAATCATAGAATAGCTACTTTGACACGGTCTTTCATCCCTAGCAAATGTCTCAATTGGCAGCAAGAGGTATCAATGCAATACATAGGTCTTCCCACTGTTCTAAAAAAATCATAAAAGAAGGCTGGTATGCTTGGCAACCACCCCCTTTAGGTTGTTTCAAACTTAATTGGGATGGCTCTAATATTAGCAACAATCAGGCATCAGCTACTTCAGACATAGTCAGGGATTCTTAAGGTACATGATTCTAGCATATGCAATATTTTCTGGATAAGGCACAAACAATTATGCAGAAGCTCAAGCCTTACTTAAGGGGCTTAGTTATGTATGCTAGGCAAGGAACATTAAACTGTTTGAAGTTGAAAGTGATTCTACTTTGCTAGTAAAAGGACTTGAAGGAGATTCTACACTATAGGCTTTTAGATAAACTATAAGACAATGTAGATAATCCTTGGCTCAATAAAGTTTAATCGTGGTTAGGGAGAAGAATTATTTAGCAGATAAATTGACTGCTTTTGCATAGACTCACCAACTTTCCATTATATTTGATTTCCTCGCTGATCCCAAAGAGGTAGGTAAGAACTTGAAGGAAGAGGCATCAGGTTTTAAGTTTTTTAGACCTCCTAAATTAGTCTGTTTGTACATATTAAGAGAAAGCACAAGAGTGCATTATTGTACTTTCTAGGGTTTCCTCCCCCTAATTTCCATAAATTAATAAAAGTCCAAGGTGTACCGAGCACCTTTCTTCAAAGAATACAAACAAACAAATACCCCCCCCCCCCGAGCGCGCGCGCATAATAATCGGTTCAGATTAGTTATTTTTTTTTATAGGTTTTGCCTAACTGCTCATCTTAGGAGCGAGCGGTTAGTCACTTTCCAAGTCTGCCCTTTAATCCATTTATCATTTCCAAGATTGTAGATTGATTTCTCATTTTCTCCACTCTCTCTCTCTCTCTCTCTCTCCCCTTCTCTCTCCCTCGTCACTTTCTCTGTGGCCTCTTCATTTTGATCCCTCGAGCTAGGACTCCGGCCAACGAAATAACCATAGCCCGATGATACCAACGTTGCCATCATGTCACCATCGCTGATGCTATCGCTGTCGCATCTCATCTCTGATGCCAGCACCGTCGCATCTCATCTCTGATGCCAGCACCGTCGCATCTGTCCATCCAACATGTCACTACCGTCGCCACCAAATCTTTCCTTTGCCCATGTTGTCGCCACCACATCTATTGCCACCGCCCCACTATCTTTTTTTCTTTAGATCTATTTCAATGTTCTAATTTGTATAATTATTCAATTTTGAATTAGATTGGTATATATTTTTTGGTGTAATTAGCAAGTAATAGGGTTTGGTTTTGATTGGTATGGACTTTTTGATGTTATAGACATGTAATTGGGTTTGATATTGATTGGTATTGATTTTGAGTTTGAATTGTAGAGAGAGAGAGAGAGAGAGAGAGAGAGAGAGGGAGAATGAAATGGTGTAGCGATTAATCGCTACAATTAGTGGCGGTTAGACAATATATGTTGTCTTGGAAGGCATGCGAAGGAGTCTTTGGGGGCCGCCTGAGGAACATTTTGGACACAATTCCTAACCGCTAGAAAGGGTAGTTGTCAAGCTAGTTAGAAAGAAAAAAATTAATATGTCTCGTCCACTTTCACACGTGGACGGTCTTAGATCTGGTAGAGAAATAGCTATTTCTCCATTAGTAGATAGGGATCAGCCCATATATATTGGTTGACAACATGTCACATATGTCCCCTCTCCATCCGCTACACTATCTGGCAGATGGTGGGGCAGTTTATCCTTATTCAACATCCTACTATCCCCTACATTATCACATGGACGGTGAGGCAGTTTGTCCTTATCCAACTTAATGCGTTTGCTAGATAATGTCGCGAATAGTGTATTTAAATACCCCTAATTTCAAAAGTCTTCTTCCTTCTTGACTATCTTCCTAGCAGTGCTAGCAAGTAGATCTGCGATTTGTGTCCTCAAGCTCTTGAATCTTTCAAAGAATTCCTTAAATCGTACAATTAATCACTTAAGTTCACAAACTAAGAATTTATATGTGTATAATATTGAATTTGTGAGTATTGCGCATGATTTTGATGATATATAATGTATGAATAGATGTGTATGTGTATATATAGACGATGTATTATACACGTGCTAGCATTTGCAAAGCAAGATTTGGCAAAGTTTGATAGAAATTTCCGAATTTCACGTATTTGCATAATTTCAGTCGCAAAAATAGCCTTTAACCCAGGACCAGAAGATCCCTTCGTATTATATGATCAAGTAAACCATATTAGTACATCTATCTGGAACGAACAAGTTAGATACTTATTTTTTGTTGTTTTATTTAGTTTCATGAACATTGTATACCTTTTGCTTTGCTTAAATGCTCTTTGTTAATTCGTAGGAAAGAGAAACACTTAACACAGTAGAAGTAACCAAGTAATTAGAAGAGTCGAAGTGGAACAAAAAATAAAAAATATTGTTACGTGGAATGGGTTTTGGGATTTTTACCTATGGCATTATTTTTTAGCAACTTGACCGGACCTTAATACGTGCCCTTATTGAACGGTGAAGAAGTAAGAAAGAATACATTTCACTTCCCTCTTGGAGAGATGACAATAACCTTAGAAGATGTAGGGTACATCTTACGGTTATCCGTGACGAGACGACTGCTAATATTTGCTAAGGTTTTCATGACAATAAAAAGGGTTTCTAGGGGCTTCCTCAGTTCAATACCCAAGGATGAATTTGGGCACGGTAGAATAAAGTTGAGATGGTTGGTAGACATGTTCAAGGCTTTGCCAAAAGGCTACACATAAGAGATGCTTGTGATGCACACAAAGGCTTTCCTACTGTGGGTGATGGGGGCAATTCTTTTCCCAACAACTACAAAGAACACGGTCCACTTAAAGTATTTACCTCTGCTGGGTAACCTGGAAGAGGTTAGGGAGTACGCTTAGGGTGCAGCCACACTTGCTTGCTTGTATCGCTCATTGCACAAGGCAACGAAGCCCGACTGTAAATCTATATATGCATGTCTCTCATTGTTACAGGTATATCATATAACTCATTTCAATTCCTTTTATGATAGTGCACAATAAATCTTGACCATACAGCCCCGATTTGTCTTTGTTCTCAAGTGTGGTCTTATGAACACTTCAGTGTCGGCGTATCCCGTCGTAGGGAGGGAACTGATAATATGTGACCTCGATTGCGCGCTTAGGAGTACAGTCGAAGGGAGAGCTAATATCCAAGGAGAGATGATCCCCATCACAACATTGTATTATATCGGGGGGAGTTCGCTTGTAATCGAGCTAAATGCATTGAACACTGTACAAATATTTGGAGGGACGAGTGGCAGAGTCATTCATGTTTACGCTATTTGGTTGCAACACATTCCATTGATACATTAGGAGATCGCAGAGTGGCAACTATGGGATCATGCCATGCGATATTTTGAGTGTCTTTAGAGGTTGACCTCTGATGCCCTAAACATGAGGCATAACAGGAACCCACCAGATGTCCCACGGTTTCGGGCAAGTGAATGCCCTCAAATTGTGGTCTGGCAAACTTGGACTGTGGGAATCTGGCAAGACACGCTGGTAGCTATTGTGTCGAATCCCGACCCTAGTCAGCATCGAGCAGTATCTGTGCTGGTACAACCGTATCACTCGGAGGAGAATAAACCTTATGCAGTGGTCAAGAGGTAAGAAATACCAGCCCAAGGGTACAATTGATCAGCGTACAACATTCGAGCTTGTTAGTTTCCTATTAACTTTGAATTTAATCTCATAAGTTTTGCATTCAATTTCATGTGGTGTTTAAAGTTACTTATGATCTAACTCGATGTAGGTTGATGCCTCGTTCGCTTTCGTCTAGAAACTGAATGAGCGGAAGGATCATTTAGATGCCACTTCCATGTTGAGATTTTAGTGCATAGCTACGGGGATTTTGTGATGGACTATACGGGACAGCCTTCGGGCATGAGCCAGGGAATGGCTTATCCCTCGTGGCAGCCTTCCCATGAGAGCGAGGGAATAGGACTTGAGGCAAATTTTGAGGATGAATAAGGGAATTGAAGGTCCATTAGGAACTATAAAGGGTGATGCTTGGAGGCAGCCTTTGGGTATGAGAATGTCTCATTGGGATGAGTGAGGTTAACCTTCATTTGCTTTGCTTAGGGACTCGAACGTTACACCAGATTCTCGGAGTAAAGTCACACAAGATTTTGAATTTGCAAACTTTAACCTCTCGGAGTCACTGAAACTCATCCCATGGGCAAGACTTTACACTTCAGGCCTTGGGATACCCGAAGAGCCTCAAGGACAACAGTATCCCCTGGTCGATCCCCTCATTAATCCCTATTTTCTCAAGGTCATCCATTGAAGCCTCTAAAGTCGGCGAAACGTGCTCTAGTCTACCAACGGCACTTTAGCGAGCCCTCCTAGCTATGCTCGAAAAGTGGTGTGAACTACCGTGATGTTGATTATGATATCTTATGGGACAAAATGTCCACCCTCAGGCCGGGTCGTTGGTTGGAAGATTAGGTGTTAATTGCCTATCAAGCTTCTGATGCGTTGAGAGAGGGATAAGGCAGATGCATATCCCCGTATTTTTATGTTGGATGCACTTTTTCATAGAATGCTCTGTGGAGAATGACAACAATGGTGTCTGGTGAGGGGGAAGAAATCGTTGATCCATTAGTGTCAGCCTAATTCGCTCACTACATTTTTCATCAATACTACGAATTCAGTGAGCTTCCGTGAGGTGGATGCCTTTTTAGTACCCTTCTTAGAGCACTTCCACTGGTATTTGCTTTGCTATGAATCACAGGCTATGATGATTTCTATCCGAGACAGTCTCCCTAATGATCGATGCCCCTTGATGCCTCTAACAATTGGCAGCTATGATAAGCTTTGCATTCTTGTTACAATTTTTATATTTCTTAATATACTCACTCTAATTTGACTCTTGTAGCTTACGCCATTTTTATTCTTCAGCAAGATATGTTTTGTGCCATGCTTACCGACAAGGCCGAATCTAGATATTCGGGTGAAGAAAAGTAAGCCTATGCAAAAGAATCTTGCAGACTACGGTGTCCTTGTATTGATGTAGATGGTCTACATTTATCGGTCCGAGAGCCTCAAGAAGGCCAACTGGAGCCAAGACAACATAGACAACTATAGAAATAGGATAGCTTGGAAAATTGTACCAGGACGACCTAGACAAGGTTGGCCGAATCTAGATATTCAGGTGAAGAAAAGTAAGCCTATGCGAAAGAATCATGCGGATTGCGGTGTCCTTTTATTGATGTACATGGACTACATTTGTCGGTCCGAGAGCCTCAAGAAGGCCAACTGGAGCCAAAACGACATAGACAACTTTAGATATAGGATAGCTTGGCAAATTGTACAAGGACAACCTAGACAAGGTAGGGTAATTGTAAATCTTGCTACACCAAAGACCGGATAAGATTGGACATATATTTTTATGTAATAAAATAGCATTTGAGTATTTCTTGTGTTTATATAACTCCCTTTAATTTTATGTGTTTATGGTTTGAGAATTTCTTTCTGGATGTGGTGCGTTATAGTCAAGTATCACTTTTGAGAATGTCGTGTGTTTATGGTTGCTTTAAGAATGCTTGAAACATGTTGATGGTCGGTTGAAAATGAAGGAAAAATGTGTGTGTGAAGTCTGCTCAACCGTCTGTCACATAATGTAACGAACGGCTGAGTAAGCTGATTTTTGTACTACTTAACCGTCCATTACACTATATAGTGGACGAGCACCAGAAATGCTCGAATTTTTTCTAAATGTTGGAGGCCCATATTTCTGCTAGGCCGTCCGCTACATTATCTAGCAGACAATGAAAATGCCCAAAATTTTTCTAAGTGCTAGAGGCCAATTTTCTGCTAGGCCATCCACTACATTATCAAGCAAACGGTGAGAATGCCTGTATTTTTTTATAAGTGTTGGAGGCCAATGTTTCTGCTAGGCCATCTGCTACATTATCTAGAGGACAATGAAAAAGCCGGAATTTTTTGTAAGTGTTAGAGGCCAATGTTTCTACTAGGCCGTCTACTACATTATCTAACGGACGATGAGAATGCCTGAATTTTTTTAAAGTGTTGAAGGCCAAAGTTTCTGCTAGGTCATCTGCTACATTATCTAGCGGATGGTGAAAATGCTTGGAGGCCAATGTTTCTGCTAGGCCGTTTGCTACATTATCTAGCGGCAGTGAAAATGCCAAAATTTTTCAAGTGCTGGAGGCCAAATGTTTCTGCTAGACCGTCCGCTACATTATCTAGCAAACGGTGAGAATGCCTAAATTTTTTTTAGGCTTAACTGCACTGTAAACCCCGTGTTTACCTAAGAATTGCAACCAAAACCCCAAAGTTTATAACTCGACACCTAAGACCCCAACATTTGCCATCTGTTGCGATCTTTGGAATTTACGAACGGCAGTCAACAATTTCATTAGCTGTTAAGGGTATTTTTGTCCTTTAGCTTATTATTTAAAAACAATTCAATAATAAACTTTTTAAACCAATTTTGACGAATGAGATCAAAGTAAAGGAAGGGTAGGATGGTAATTTTCCCTTTCTCCCATTTTTTTTCTTCCTTTTACTTTCTCTTTCTCCTTCTTCTTTGCCTACCCTAACCACCGTCACCTCCACCTCTACTCACCATAACTGTGGCCCTTGCCGCCAATGATCCTCGACCACTGGCCTTCTCTTCCGGTGTTGTGGCAAGGTTGGAAAGGCCATTTGCCACTATTTGCCCCTTCGCCACAATACATCACTACACTCTCCACTGTCCTCGCCACTCTGTCGCCGCCCTCTTGCTATATTTGATTCATGTATCTTATGTAAAACATTTTCAGGATGGATAAGGGAGAACAAAAACTTAGGCAAATTTATCTTCAGGAAAAGAGGAGATTGGAATGGACATCATGCTCATAGAGCTTTATTTCTAGATTGCTTTAAAAGCACATCACAAGACCAAGACTCCTACAGTTTAACTGCTTGGTTCTTGTGGAGTTTGTACTCCAAACTTCAATGGACCAAGCACCTTGATCGTGCTTATGGCTAGTGGGTGGGGTGGGCAGTGATAGAAAAAGCAGGTGGGCAGGTGGAAGTAGGGAAGTAAGTGCTGGTGGAGGTGGAGGAAGAAGGGTATGGCCAAAACAAATTGAAAAGACAGAGATACCCTTAAAAAGTAACGAAATCTTTAACTCCGCTTAGTATAATTTTGAGATTGCAACAAATTGCAAACCTTGGGGTCTTGGGTGTCGAGTCATAAACTTTGGGGTTTTAGTTTCATTTCTTTGACAAACATAGGGTTTACGGTGCAATTAAGCCTTTTTTTTAAGTGTTGGAGGCCAATGTTTTTGCTAGACCATCGGCTACATTATCTAGTGGACGATAAAAATGCCCGAATTTTTTGTAAGTATTGGAGGCCAATGTTCCTACTAGGCCGTCCACTACATTATCTAGCGGACGGTTAGAATGCACGAATTTTTTCTAGGTGTTGGGGGCTAATATTCTGCTAGGCCATCCGCTACATTATCTAGCAGACAGTGAGAATTCCTGAATGTTTTCTAAATGATCGCTACATTATCTAGTAGACGATCGATCATACAAATATCAATCTAGTCAACTGTCCGCCAGATTATCTAATGAACGGCCTAGCAGAATATTTAAAAAAAAAAAAGCTTTGCAGATTAGTTGTTAAATTGAGATGGTAAAGAACACACAATTCGTGGATAACCTAATTTTATATCAAAATTGATTATGAATAAACTTCTAAGATTATTACAAAGTCTATAATTCAAATACAACATTCATAGACTTGATTATTAGTAAAAGAAAATATTATTACAATGTTTATATACTAAAGGTCCACTTCATCTTCTTCGGCATCATTTTCTTCCTCATCTTGCAAACTTCCTAGACTTATCCCAGTGCCTTGTAATGGTTCTGCTTGTCATGGTTGATCGACAATGGGATCTTTTGTAGGGCTAGATCCCAGAGATATTTATATCCGGCCATTGTAGCAGAACCCTTTATAGACAAACATGTGAACATTGTCACCAAATGATTATACCGCAACGTCTCTGATTCTTCCAAATCGGGTATACCGATGCTCCGGAAAGGCAATGGTACTGTGCAACCTGTTTGCAACCTTAGTCCACCACAACAAGACAAATTTATCGAGGATTGCCTTGATATTCTTTTAAGTGAAAAACTGTAGAATGTGTTGACACAGCATGCCATGAAACTCAAACTTCTTGCAAACATATGTCATCGAATCCGTCTCTGTGTCATGGCTCACCGTATACAGTCTATGTATCTTTTCAGGGGCAAGATCATTCATCAACGAATAAACCTTATATTCACGTGAAGACTTTTCTACCACCTTAGTTCTACTATATCGGCCCGATTTAAGCAACTCTACTTGGTATTGCATGAACATCTCCTTTGTATAGACTTTTGCATCATTCACCTCCAGCGGGATCTTAAACAACCTTCTTTTTTTGTACATGCTTGGAAAGTCCGCAGCCTTTTCTTTCACGAATATCTATTCAACCGTTTTTTGGACACTTATGACAAAACTCTTCAAATTCGTAATTGTACCTACATAGCTATCAAACAGGGCATTCATAGATTCACACCTACCTGTCGTTTTCATGCCCGCAGAAAAATACCTTCTCGTGTAAATGCCAATCCATTGCTCTTTGGGCTCATACAAGTGTTGGAGCCACTCATGGTCTTGCAAGGAATAGTCCTAAACAAGCTTTTCCCACCTCTTTTCAAATTCCTTAATCTTTAACGACTTATTAATGCAACTGTCAAATTTTTTTTAAAGTCTGGATACTTGAGTGAAGAATGGGCCTAAATAAGAGGATGTGGCATTAGTTTTAAAATGAATATCAGATGTCGATCAATCCCAATCAAGGACGGTCCTCCTGTAAATGGGGTTCCGTTCCCACTTGAACCAACTGGAAAAACTGGACCGGAGCATCTAAAGAAAATGGCTCTTCGCTTAAATTGTGACGTCACAAAAAAAATAGTATGCACTAACGTAAGCCTTTCCAATCGGACGCGCATCCCTTTCTTGATCGTAACTAAACCCAGGGCTTGGCATGAGCTTCTTCTCCTTGCCAAACGTAAGTATAGAATGACTCTTCACTAGCGGGAACGAAAACTACTGCCTCTGAACCTGAAAAACTTCCACTCCCTTCATTGACAATCACCAATGAACTACGACCACGACCAATAGGTTAATTTCAAATCCCTCATCATCGTATATACAAGTGATGCAGACGTTCAAAGTATTTTTTTCTTATGTGCTAAGTGCACAAGTTGTGTCGAGTATCTGGGAAGACGGTAGCAATCTTCATTGCCAAATCTTGATCTGTGATGATAACTTTAGGTGCTTTGTTGTTCATAGCTTCCAGCCACGTCTTGAACAACCATGCGAAAGAACTCTCGCTCTCATCCCTTAACAATACGAACCCAAACAAGATGGAGTGATAATGATGATTGACGCCTGTTAAAAAATCAAATGGTATCGAGTACTTGTTGGTACCGTTGGTGGTGTCAAAAGTCACAACATCCCAAAAATGCTGATAAGCAAGTCTCGAACGACCGTCGTCCTAAGAAAATTATAGTAACTCGGTGCTCGTCGTCAAGATTATACTCATAAGTAAATTGCGGGTCCTCCATTTGCATCCGCTTTAATAGGCTCATTGTGGATTAAGCATCATTGATGTCATACGCAGCTCGTTTTTGGGTTCAAACCGCGTTATGAACGCATGTCATGTTGAAGTTCAGATTCTGAATTCCTCTAGCATGTCCAGTAAGACCATTAACAATGTCGGTAGTTCCTATCCACATGTTACTCATTGTGTGAATCAGGCTCCTTGCAACACTACCCATCTTCTTGTGTTGATACATCTGACTCACCTTCGAAGGCGTTACTAATAGGTGATTATGCACCAATTTCAAGCTAGTAATAAGCCAATGATCTAATTTGGGTTTATGGCTTATGAACATCTCGACCTTGAATTTATGTGAGCAAAGAAGTTCTATCTTCGTGGTACATATCTTAATTTGTCATCACTATTATTGTTACGGATGTGTTTGTCATTATGCAATGGGTATCATTTATAAAACTTAGAGCCATTTTTTTTGTTATGTTGCTTGTTCTAGTTGTCTTGATTCTAATACTAAAACCAACCTCTAACGAATATGCATCCTTCAGCTTCTTTCAATGTTCGAAACGTTCACCCTAGATACGAGTCACTAGCATCTACTGAAGTGTTCGAGCTTGACACGAAATCAGACATTGTGAAACAAGACCTATGTAGAAATAAATTACGTTTAAGTATAATATTTATATCATTTTTTAGGCATGAAAATTAATTACAAAAATATAAAACATTGAACATAACAATAAAAAAAATACTTTGATGAATAGACTAATTTAGCATACCGAATAGAACAAACATAATCTCAAAAACGTTACGTTTAAGTATCAAATTATAATATTTTTTAGGCACAAACATTAATTACAAAATATAATTTTTTCAAAGATAACAAATTAAAATTACTTTAATGAATAGACTGATTTAACATGTCAAGTACAACAGGCATAATCTCAAAAAAATTATATAAGCATTCAAAAAAAAACTTCACCATTATACCCATAAGTTTTTGGGATCACAAACTTACCTTCCTTGAATGAAGCTTGAAACTTAGTTACTTGAAGCTTGGAACATGAAGGGAGCTGAAAATGGAGGCAAGTGGAGCTCAAGAGCTGAAAATTTTGGCACTTTTGGGTATATCTGCCACCTCGTCCGCCAGATAGTATAGCGGACGGAGAAGAAGATAGATGTGACATATTGTTAGCCAAAAGTCGTCCACTACACAGTGTCGCGGACGTATTTTTGGCTCACAAATGTCAGGGTCAAAAAGTTGTTCACCACACTGTGTAGCGGACAAGCATTTTTCGATACACAATGGCTAGTTTTTTTTTAAAAAAAAAAACTAGATCTAGGCCGTCTGTCCTTTAAGGATCGACGGCCAGATTGCGAGGGCAACAATCAACGTGTGTGTGTGTGTGTGTTTCTTTGGTATTGAAAAACTTCAGTTTCTGGATTAATATTGGCCCTTTTCTGTTCAAACTTTGGAAGATGACTCTGCACACCCCTAGGTGCTACTTCCAAGGAACCACCTTTTAATAAAGAATGGGGCATTCAGCCACTGTCCTTATTGTAATCTTCTTTTGCGTTTTTTTATTAACTGGCCTGAAGAACAGACGACCTTCTATAAATGGTTAAAACACACCAAGCAAAGGGAGCACACAAGTACAAGAAAGGTGTTCTGCTCTCTTCTCTTCACAGGCCAACATGGGTGATTCTTCTTGTATAGCAGCTCCCTCCACCAACAGGTAATTGCAAGTTTTCCAACTCTTCTTCATATATTTTCCAAAAGAAAATAAACGAGTTGCAAGATACGTCCATCATCTTTGCAAACAAATTTAGTAAACAAGCAAAGACACTGATCCCTCGAGCTCAGGTAGAGGATTATTCCGCTAGGCAAAATTGTACGTACTATATCCGTTGTATATCGTATTCCTATAACACCAATTTACTTTGTTCTCAATTTTTTGTTTGTCATTCTACCTTTGAGACCAATTATGAATTGGTCTAGTCTAGTCTAGTCTTACCTGATCCGTATATCCTGTCAAAGCTAAAGTTCATGGCAACTCAATCCTTTTCAGGCTAGAAGGCAAAGTAGCTATTGTCACTGGCGGTGCAAGTGGAATTGGAGAAAGTACCACACACCTCTTCTGGAAAAATGGTGCCAAAGTAGTCATTGCTGACATCCAAGATGAACTTGGTCAAGCCATTTCTGATAAGCTTGGCGAAAATGTATGCTACATCCACTGTGATGTATCAAATGAAGAAGAGGTGATCAATCTCGTCGACACCACCGTTGCAAATTTCGGCCACCTGGATATAATGTTTAACAATGCAGGCATTGTGGACCGTCCCTTTGGGAGTATCCTGGATTCTACAAAATCAGACCTAGAACGGGTCCTCCGTGTTAATGTGGTTGGTTCATTTTTAGGTGCTAAACATGCAGCAAGGGTCATGGTTCCACAGCGCAGGGGTTGCATACTGTTCACAGCAAGTGCTTGTGCATCAATAGCAGGTAAAGACCCCCAACAACCCAGTTTAAAAGTTGTTCCTATAAATCTTTACGTAATTTTGTTCTAGGGTTTTAATATCCGACAATTAGGTACCACTTTTGGCAACACTTGTTCAAGTCAAGTGACACTCTAAGAGTGTGTTTGACGCGGTTTTTTTTTTTTTTTCAGTTTTGGAAATTGGAAAAAAAAAGTGCGTTTGGTAACTATTTTTTTTTCCTTCTCCAATTTAAAAAACCAGTTTTTTAAACTGAAGAGTAAAAAAAAAACTCCAGAAACTGGTTTTTTTTTCACTTTTGATTTTTTTTTTGATACCACCACCACCACCCTCCCACCGCCGGCAACCACCTCCGGCCGCCGGCGACCACTGCCGGCAGCCACCAGCCACCGCCACCGCAAACCACCCAAAAAAAAAAGTCAAAATAAAAAGGATTACCAAACACAAAAAAAAAAAAAGTTATCAAATACCCACTTGTTTTTGTAAAAAAAAAAATAAATAAGTTGTTTTTTAAAAACTGCTCTTTAAAAACTGAAAACCAAAAAAAAATTTTTGTCAAACCAACCCTAAAGTTTTTTACCAGTGACTTAATATTTTTAGTGCCTGGGTTAGAGGGACTAAGGGGCAACTGTCCCCTTTAATATTAGTTATTTTCTTAGTTATGAACTTCAAATGCGACATAATGAAACCTTATGCTTGTTGGTCCTAAGGTTGTCTTTGAGAAGAAGGTCTCTGTTTTAAGGACATTCCATTAGCTAATTCCAACTCCAAATTATCATTGCAGGCATGGGAACGCACTCTTACGCGCTCTCAAAGCACGAAGTAGTAGGGCTAAGTAAGAATTTGGCAGCCGAGCTTGGGCAGTATGGCGTAAGGGTGAATTGCATCTCTCCTTCGGGATTGGTGACCGGCTTGAGTCTATCCGCCGGCCAAGGAGCTACACCGGAGCAAATTGAAGCAGGTTTGCATGAGCTGGGAAATTTGAAGGGGAAAATTTTGAGGGTTGAAGATGTTGCTAAGGCTGTGCTCTACTTGGCTAGTGATGATGCGGGTTACGTGAGTGGACACAATCTAGTGCTTGATGGAGGGTTTAGTATTGTGAATCCCACCATACTGAAAGCTGTAGGACTAATCCAGTGAGGAGGAGTAAAAGGAGTTCTGGTCTTGTTCAAGTTCTTGGTCAAGTTTTGTATTAAAATAAGACTTTTTATTTTTTTGGGATGTCAAACGAAGGAAGATCCTTTTCGAATAATATATTGTATTATTCCTTTTCAATTTTCTAAGTACGCAGAATACTGAAGTTTACTTTTTCAATATTACACTGAAGTTTACTTTTAAATAGTTACCTCTTCTGTTCTAACTTTAAACCACATGTTGAAGTCCAAACTAATGCAAAAGTACATATGTATAACGTATCTTTGGTGAAATATTCTTTTGTTACTTGTATTGTTTTAAGAAAGAATTTCATAAGGAAGGATAAAATTATGTACAAAAATGTATATACCCACTATACCAATACCATTTCTAGCGACACACATCCAACAAAGACTAGTCTTTCAAAGTTGTCATCGCATTTTTAGGGTTCACTAAGTTATTAACGAGGAAAAATAAGAAAATCCTAAATTCGACTCTACATGTCCAAGCAAAGCCTTCGAATCTACGTAATAGGAGATTCGGACTCAATACTAATTCAAATGACCTGAAGGTGTTAGGCACCTCGTCATACCCTAAACAGTCTCTAACTTAATTTATGATAATTTTTATCCATAGACAACACATAAACAACACAAATCCCAATTTAAACTAAATTTGGTTTGAATTTGACGATGGTGTTATGTTCCCAACCAAACAAGTCGGGTTGAAAACCTCGTAGTTCAATCTTAACGGAGGTAACCTAAATCTTGGTCTGTGGTTTCTGATAGACCTAATTCAGTTCAAATTCTTCTAGCTGAATACTTTAAAAACTCTCATTGGACTAGAAGTCTAATCCGAACATAATTCTAATCCTAACAGAAGTCTAATCCTAACCAATTTCTTCTTTTGCAATATAGAGGTATTTTTGTAAATATTTCAAAAATAATTTTCCATTACTTTAAAAACCAAAAAAAAAATTCCAAAAAATGGGGTCCCCCCCCCCCCCCGGTTATGCGGATGGTCTGTCTCTAACTCGATTCTTTTCGCTTACATATTTGATCCCCTTTATTACAGTGCAATTGAACATTTTGTTTATTTGCGCACTTAGTATTGTAGACCATTTCTCTAATATTGTGTTTTGCAATGGTCCATGAGTCTGATCTTTAGTATTCTCTCTCCATCCCTCCCTCATTTATTACGGTGCAATTTATCACTTTGTTTGTTTGTGCACCTGGTATTGGTAGACCCTTTCTCTAATATTGTGTTTTGCAATGGTCCATAGTCTCATCTCTAGTATTCTCTCTCTCTCCCTCCTTCCCTCTCCTTTTCTTGTGGAAATGCTGTTGTTAATATTCTGTTTTGCTATGCTTCAAACTTTTGTGTTCTCTCTGCCTCCCCCCTCCCCGTCTCCTGCTCCTTTTCTTGTGGAATTGCTGTTGTTGCAGCTTCTTATCATCCTTTGTTAGTCAACTGCCGAGGTAGATACTTCGAATTTGGGCCGGCTTTTTGCGAATTGATTGCTCCGAACTTCTTTTGGTTCCAGGTTCTTTAAACTAAACCCCATTTAAGCTAAAATCTTAAGAAGTTAATGGTCCTTTAAATGTTAGTTAGTCAATACTTTATTCTTTTATCTTTTAGACCAGTAGATATGGTTCTTTGAACTCAATCCCGTTCAAGATCAAACTTTATTAAGGTAGCGTTTGAAATCACTTAAGTTTTCAGTTTTTTCTCCAGTTCTGTGAACTTGAGAGAAAAATACGTTTGACACACAATTTTCGTTTTTTTTTTCCTTCAGTTTTGAAAACCAGTTTTTAAAACATCACTGTTTTTGAAAACTTTCATTTTAGAATTTAGAGTTTCCAGTTTTAGTTTTTGTTTTGAGACCATCGCTGCCACCTCCACCTGCCATCGCCATCACCATCAAAGAAAAAACTAAAAGTAAAACTGAGTAATCAAACACACAAAAGAAAAACTTTAATAAAATCTGCGTATATCAAATACCTTTTATTTTGGTAAAAAATAAAAACTAAACTGGTTTTGGTTCTTCTTTTTTTGGAAACTGTAAATGATTCAAATAGACCCTTAAGTTAATGTGGTTCTTTAAATTCAATGTAGTCAATACTGTTTTACTTCTTCTTTTGTGTTGATCAGTAAACATGCAAGTCAATTGCTTGCACTAATGGTGTTGTTGGATCTTCCTTCCAAATTATCTTGTGATGAGTTTAATAGGAAAGCAAAGATTGTATAACAGTTCATCAAGTTTGCGAAACAATAAAAGTTGCCTTATTCAGGATTTTGTGTGTTTTAATGTGGTTAGATATACTAGAACAAAAAGAGATAGATATTTGTTGAAATCTGTTTGCGCTGTTAGACAAATTTATTATCGATTTGTACACCCACGGTACAATCGATAAATGGTGTGGGATCTCTTTTGCCGGGGTTCACTAAAAATGAAAACTTACTAAAAATAAGACACTAAACAATATACAAACGATGCGCCCACTGAAGCAACAAAGATTATTCTTACAATGCAACGAATACAAGCACGGGAACGTATGGGATTTTCTATCGATACAAGACAGATCATCTAAAAAACTTGACGAAAATGTACTCGATTTTGATAAGTCTAGTTTTGTTTGTGAATTTGACGACCCTTACTCCATTGTCCTTCTCTTTCTTTTATACTTGCTTGCCAGAAACTGTTCTTCATTTTTTATAACCATCTATCCCTATTTTTTACCAAGAGCTGTTTATCAGCCGTTACCATCAGCCACTATTCCCCTACCGATAACCGTACTTTTTCATGCAGTCTATTTGTTGTCCTCTTTCACCGATCGTTCTGCTCGTGCTGACAACTGTTTGCCTCTGTGTCCTTATCAGAACAATTTATCAACTGCTCTTGCCGATCATCATCCCTTTGTTGACAACTGCTCCCATCGATCGTTGCTGCAAATTATCTTGTCCTTGTTGACAGCCGTCTTCCCGTACAATTTATTCAAATCTCGTTTTTCCTGTGCATTTTTTATGAAACTACTTGTTTCTATCACACAACTACTGATAACTGGCGGCATATTAATAGCCGCAATAGTTATACCCACTTCCATATCTTCTCAAACCACTTTCCATAGCTCTCAATATGCCACGTGTCTGTGCTTTACTAGCCAACGTAAACAATTATTTATGTAGCCAACATTGTTCCCCTTGACTCGTGCGACATGTGAAGCGTGCAAGTTAATTCCTGATCCGACTCAAGTTCCAGCGGTTTTTTCTATGTACTCAACCGTTTCAATCAAGTTGAGTTTAAGTTTAACTCTTCAGCTTGTTCCGTTTTAAACACTATTTTGTTTACGAGACTTGTCTCTTATTTCTTCCACAACCTGAAATTCGTCTCTGCTCTCTTGCTGTAATCTTTCACGAATCATGGGAAAGAAGAAAATTATCACAAAAGGTGAAGGTAAGGGAGTTGTATATCCAGACAACCCTCGATGGGGCATCAGTGCTATTAGGAACCACAGTGAACCAATCGATACAAGCGTTCTAATTCCCTCCGAGAAATGCCAAAAACCCAAGAGCCCTCATATTCTAGGTCCCTTTTTCAGAATTGAACCTCAACCTCTAAAGGAATACCCAATTGATGAATTAAAAAAATTGTTGTTGATTTTCACCTTACCTGAATTGGAAGGGTCGGCATGAATCTAGGTTGCCAATTAGATCTTAGCCAACCCTAATTCATGCCGATTGGGGTTTGTGGGTTGACCGTTTGACAGCTTCTTTTGCCGATCAATGGAGGCGGCAAGGTATCTACGAGTTGATTCATATGTCTAAGTACCTCCTCAGATATATATATATATATATATATATATATATATATATATATATATATATATATATATATATATATATATATATATATATATGGCTTTTGAGCTCATCTTTTTGTTTTTGGTCCACCACTACTAATGTTTTATGCTAAGGATCGATAGCTCTTACCATATTCGATTGTGTGCCCGAACAGGGCTTCTGCCAATTGGTTATCATGCCAACGCATTAACCAATCATAAACCTACTGGTTTGTCTTTTGACCTCCCTTCCTTGAAGTATTCCTAAACATTCAAATGATGTTTCACAAAATCACGTTATGAACACGTTGATACTTTGCCTGATTTGAAGGAGTTAACCATCTTTCTATGGATGTGGCTGTCTCGCCATGTCTTTTGTGTGTCAAGTTTGTCGTTGACCAAAAAGTATATGAATTTGGCCATCAATCTAGCTCATGGTAGGGAGTACACACTTGCACCCCTTTTGATAAGTCACCTATATAGAGCTATGTTTACGATGGCGCACAACAAAATACATTAGAGTATTGGTGACCCGTTGTGGTTGGTCCAATTGTGGCTGCAGGCCTATTTTCAAGAATTCTCACCATTAATTCCTCTGCAACCTAGTACCCCCTTTCTTACCTATGGCCGTAGCATATTTTTGGGTGAAATTAGACTTCATTCTTTCATATCTTGCTTTCGCTTCTTCTTTGACTTCACCCATATTAAACGCTCACACCCGTTCTTCTCTCAAGAACTTTGCCCTGACTGGTTTAGGAATCTCCCAACTCCATAAGCAACAGGATGTCTATAGAAACACAAGATTTTACGCGCAAAGTGTGGGATATTTTCCCTTGTGGGCATTTTCTTCATGCAAGAGGCTAAATTAGCTTCTTATCCTCGGGAATATGTAGCTACGAATGGTATACACCGTCTCAATTTGGCTAGCAATTCAAAGTAGTTCAAGGAATTCCAGCCATTTCTTCACTGACAATGGTTTTTTAGAGGCAAAAGAGAGACTCCAAAAGGTAACCTCAAACCATATTCGAGCGATGAATCGAGATGTTGATCTATCGATGGATAGTTTTGCCATGTCGAACTTTGCAATTTGTACTACTTAGTTGGTCTGTACATTAATGGCATCATGTATGCCAATTGTATGGTTCGTCTTTCTCTAGATAGTCCAAGTCGACCAGGTACTGGACTTCGATTTTCGACATTAGTTTATGCCACTTTTATCATTTCCTCATCATGCCTTGGCTTTCTCAATACAGAAGGAAGCAACAACCCCAATACGCCAAGAAAAAGGAACAAACCTCCTTCTCAAAAACCATTGACAAGCGGACTAAAAAGGGAAAGAAACAAGTTGTTAAGTCTTCACTCGATAAACCTAAGCCCGATGAAACTACTGATGATTCATTGCAAGAATATTCAATAGAAGAAGAAATTAAAAACACTGCCGAAGCGGATGATGAAGAAGAAAAAGATGATGTGCCTCATTCAGAAACGTAAACAACTCTGGGAGAATAAGAAGAAAACAAAACAAGCCATTAATGAATCTTTTTCAGATCCACAGCCGACCGAACCGATATTGACTATTCCTTTGAATATAATTCCTCCCACACATGCTTTTTCAGCTTTTGTCGGGGTGTCAACCTTTTCGAGTGCCCCTAAGTCAAGTAAGAATTCCTTTGCTAATTGTATTCTTTTATCGATAACAACTATTTGAGAAAGTCTTGACCGTTGAACTTGGTCTTTTCAGCTAGAGAGACTGAAGAGGCCATTGATGCCCCAGTTGATCAGCGTAAAGGCTTGATGACGGTCCAAACTGGTGCAGTGACACCCAAACCCAAAGCCACTTGTAAAAAGAGTATAGCTCAAAAAACTCGCTTCAGTGCAAGGACTCTGGTGTTGAAGGTATATTTCTTCTTTTAACGAGTTTTTATATTAACTACTTTGTCATTCCTTTAACCCGTTCTCAGGATTTGAATGGTATCACCATCAATTTGACTCAGGAAAGTACAAGCAAAGAGAAGACCTCTTCACGTGATGATGTTCTTTTTTTTGACCCATAAGCAATTACCTTACCTCTTTGCATAAGCACACAACCCAAACCTTTGTGAGATGCATCACTGTACATCACAAAAATCATCATTCCCGTTAGGCGAAACCAAAATAGGTGCAATGACCAGTCTATGTTTCAACTCCTAAAAACTGTTCTCACATTTATCATCCCAAATAAAAATTACTTTCTTCAGAGTCAAATGAGATAATGGACCAGCAATTTTGGAAAGTTCCTCAACAAATCTACGGTAATATCTGGCCAACCCCAAAAAATTACATACATCTGATACTGTTGAAAGCATTTTCCAACTTTGTATAGCCTCAATCTTAGCCGGATCCACTAATATTCCTACACCGAATATTATATGCCCCAGAAAAGTAACTTGTTCCAACCAAAACATACAACTTTTTATCTTGTAAGGTTTGCAAAACAAGTCTGAGATGCTGATCATTCTGTTTTGTGTCCCAAGAATAAACCAAAATATCATCAATAAAGACTACCACAAAACTATTCAAGTATGGTTTGAAGATGCGATTCATCAAATCCATAAATACCATAGGTGCATTAATAACCCTAAATGGCATAACTAGAAATTCGTAATGACCATACCTTGTCCTAAAAGCAATCTTAGGGACATCCTCCTCCCTTACCTTTAACTAATGATAACCTGACCTCAATTCTAACTTCGAAAATATCTTAGCTCCTTACAATTGATCAACAAATCCTAGATATGGGGTAATGGGTACTTGTTCTTTATGGTTACCTGATTTAACTGTCTGTAGTCAATACATAAATGTAAGGTACCATTATTTTTCTTAACAAACAATACAGGCGAACCCCAAGGTGAAGTACTTGGTCTATTAAAGCCTTTATGAAGTAAATCTTGCAATTGTACCTTAACTCTTTTATTTCAGCAAGAGCCATTATGTATGGAGCTTTGGATATAGGTGCAGTGCCTGGAATAAGTTCAGTAACGAATTCTATCTCCCTATCAGGTGGTAGAGTAATCAAGTCCTACGAAAATATATCTGAATATTCCCAAACAATGGGGATGTCCTCTGGCCTGATCACTGTCTTCGAACAGTCAATATCATACACAATGTACCCCACACAGCCCTTATCAAGTAACTTATGAGCACGTAAGCTAGAAATAATATGGATAGCAGTTGGACTTTTATCCTCCACATATATAAATATTGATTGATCAGATATAGTAAATGTAACTATCTTGGCAAAACAGTCAACACTAGAATGATTGTGGGATAACCAATCCATACCCAAAATAACATCCAACTCCCGCATAGGCAGTGCGATCAAATTAGCATGCAGTACATGGTTATTCATGTTAATCTCAAAGCCTTGGTATACTCTATCTGTATATAAAGAATCACCCACAGGAGTACTGACTTTGACCATAAGAGGTAAAGATTCCAAAAACATTGACAAATGATGTAAGAAATGTGATGCGACATATGAATGTGTAGAGCTAGGATGAATCAATACTCTAGCCAAAGTACCAGAAATTAGAATAGTGACTCCAACAATTGCAGGGGATCCCTGTACCTTATCTTGTCCTAATGCAAATGCTCTAGCCTTTATTTTTGGCTTATTCACTCTTTTACCTGTACTAATACCAGTACTAGGTGCATCCCCAAATGAATAGTTCGATGTACTACTGTCGCTGACCTTCTTGAGCTAAGGGGCCCCCAAAGCCTCAATAGTAGCCACAGATCCTCTATTTTTAAGACAATCCTTCATCTGATGCCCCTGTGAGCCAAATGCAAAACATGTCCCCTTTCTCTTCCTACAAACCTCTTCTGTATGCCCAGTCATACCACAAAAAGTGCAATATTAACTAACTGCCTGTGCAGGCTACTGTTGAGGTCGTGGTCCAGTTATAAATGGTCGTGGCATAAATCCCTATGTCTGGGCTCTAGGTGCATACGTCATACTCCTCATATCTATTCTTAGAAATTTTCTACCACCAGATGTAGAAGGAAATCTCCGTGCTTGCCACTGTGGTACCAGAGGCCTAGATAAACTCATTTGCGCCCTCTTTGCCCATGTAAACCCCAAAGTCCTCTCAATGTTAAGTGCTCGATCTACAATTTAGTGATAATCACAAATATTAAGAGGTACTATAGCTTCCCGTATGTCAGGATTTAAGCTAGTCTCAAACTTTCTAGCTTCCCTGTCACCACCCTCAACCAAATAAGACGCATTTCGAGCTAAAGCAATAAATTCTTTTTCGTATTCTTGTACAATCTTGTTTTTCTGTTCACGTTGTAGGAAAGCCAATTCCCTATCTCTTCTAACCCTTGCCGGAATGTACTTATTATTAAAATCAATAGTAAACAAGTCCTAAGTTCTTATAACATTACCGTTGTCCACTTCGCATCAATCATCTTTAAGCAAAACCCTGCATCCTCACTCAAATAAAAAGTAGCCAAAGAAACTTTATGTGCAGGAGTTAATTGCATTCTCTCAAATAATTTCTCCTTATTGCTTATCTATTCCTCTGCCTCAACTGAATTAGCACCACCCGCAAATATAGTAGGCTTAAGCTTAACAATTCAAGTAAGGTCAGATCATCAGTAGCTATAGCATAACTCACCTGAGAACTCTCACCAAACTGACTGTGCTGCTAATTGTTTTGCAAAGATTCTAAGGCATTGGCTATACGTCAAACTAACCTAATTATCTCCCGTAAATTAGGACAGTTCCTTGTGTACCCTGCCCCACTGTACTTTTCTCTCTCTGGCCTGTCATATATCACACCTGAACAGACAAAAAATATGTTTAGGCCACACCGAATTTCAAAATCAAATAAACTAATCAATTCCAAAGATCTTAGCCTAACTTATAAGCAACTATAGCTCTGATACCACTAAATGTCAAACCCCCCAGAAGGAAGTGCAACGCTAAACGAGCTAATTAACATATATACCTCAAGGATAAACAGAGCTTTACAACAATCTCAAAATAAACAACGGAAGTATGCTTAAAAGTTACAGTCGTCCATAAATGAAAGACTGAACATAACATTATATTACAGACCACTTCTCCCCTATACAAGTGTTGCACTCCAAAATAAAAGAAAACAACTAAGATTCTACTCATCCAGTGTAATACTCTTGATTCTCCCCAAGATAATCCTTTTCGTCTCCGGATAAATATTCCGACTCTGAACCTAGAAAAAAAGTATCGGGAATAGGTCAGCCTGATGGCTCAGTAAAGTATCTGGTGATTCTAAGTCCAAACATGAATTGATTATATTATGAATGGTTAGTACAAACATGCAAATCACTTGAATAGATGATATATATGTACTTAAGAATAATTTTAACATATCGACTATCACTTACAAACATTTGACACTTGTCTTCAAAAGTAACGAATAACATATCGAGCAAGATCTGAAATCTTGTAAAATATATACGAGAATGGCAAGCAAGACCTAAATACTTACTTGATCTCAATAAGTATAACGAAACAGTATAAACAAGTACCAGACAGATATGGGCCAAGTACGAGAATAGCAATATTAAAATATGCCCCTCATGCACAAGCCAATCTTTCCTGAGTGTGAGAAACTTTTCATATCGCAACTAACTAATGTAGCAGGTTCGATAAAAAAAAGTTCAACGTCATCACAGGCACGCCAATAGTTCTATTCGGGAAGTAGTATACATAGCTAGTACGTACTATCGAGACATGAACGAGAACAAGAACCCTGGCCAGATAACTCCAATCCCAGCAATAACGCCCTCAGTCACTTTTTCCACCTCCTTCTTCACGCGACATGCATAGTCGTGCATAGATGTCAACAAAAATATTATCAAGTACATCAAAAGAGCTCAAGTCATATTTGCCTTACTACTAACAAAACACACGCCGATGTGTAGACTAATCTCTAAATGCACAAATTAATTCGGTAATCAAGTAAGGAATAATTTGATGATCTTCCTTAAGTACCCTACCCATATGTATACTTATATTATTATGCAGATATCTAAGTGTCCATTTAAGACATGAAATTTTTCTAATTATTCACGATTAAGCCCAACACAAAGAACTATTAGTTTAGGTTACATAATCTGCCAATATTTCAAATGACAGCTGGAGTAGTCTATACTCCGAAAATCATAATAATTTAATTACAAGGTCTCTACAGTCAAACTATATATTTATGAAAACTAGACTTACAGAGCTACATCCCAGTATTTTGTTTGGCACGAATATATTATTTTAAGGTCATGTTAAGCCCTTTCAAAGACAGACTTCAGAATCTGTCTAGTAACAGTTTCACACGACAGGTTTCAAGCCATGACTTTTAGACCATAGTAATAGCACTTGAAATAATCTAAAATTTTGTGTGTATACTCTATACATGTATTATCATAACATATAAAATAACCAAGTCCATATCTTAACTAAAAGTATACCTTTTTAAGCACCAAAATTACTTTAATTTCATGACTGTTCTGCAGATTTCAGCATACATGAACACACTCCTCCTTGAATTATTTCAAGCAAATAAATAAGTGTTTTACTATTACTCATAATACTTCTCATACATGTTTTAAAAACTTAAAAAAATACAAGATAACCTACCTTAAAGAAAATTAAGCCCAAGCCAATTCAAGAAGGCTGGTTCAAATCTCTCTCATTTGTTCTTCCTTTTCTTTTTCTCTTCCTCCCTTTCTCTCTTTTCTTTTTCTTTCTCCTTCTTTCTTATCTTTTCTTTTCTCTATCCTATCCACCTTCTCATGATTTCTTCCCCCTTTTCTTTTTGTTTCTATCCTTTCTCGTTATCCTCACTCCCTTCCAAAATCCACCTTCTTTAATATTCCATTCATTTTTTTATTTAGTTACTCACCATTTAAGCAAGAGGTGGCAAGTCTTCAAGAATATAAGACACACTCACACATGTGGACATACCACTAATCCTTTCATTTCATATTTGCATATTAGCCCCAAAGTTTTGCATAATTACTTTTTCGCCCTAAAGTTTTACATAATTATATTTTGACCCATAACTTAATTTTAACATTTATTTCATGTAAACAAATAATGTAACACAATTATATTATTTCAATCAAATTTAAATATGTTTAAACTTAATAAAATGATTAGAAACTAATTAAGATTGGAATATCACAAATTTACTTGAAAGAGAGTAACAATTTGTGACGGGGTACTATCACAATGAACAATAACATGAGAATCGATTGATCGGGGATTTGGGATTTTAAGTTTTTTTTTATGATTTAGATATTGATTTATTATGTTATGAAACAAAAAAATCAAAGACAATGAAAGGTTGAGATGATGCCATGATTCAAAAATCAAAGACTATGATTTTTGAGCTCTTTTTTTGCGCCTCCACCACCGCCTTAGGCCTTGGCTCCTCGGCGCACAAGACGCTTACCTTTTTGAAGGGGTTGTGCCTAGCCTTACGCGAGGCACACTCCCTGCGCCTTGCCGTTCCTAGGTGTGCCTTTGATAACCTGATTATAACAGACATCTTTATTTTTGTTCCCCACTTGGATCTATCATTTTTTGCTGGCATCTACCTATATTTAGATCATGCTTATCCTGCGGTCCTGAACTTTCTTGTACAACTCAAAGGTTAGGTAGATCAGATTCTTCTTGTCCTTGGCTATTAAACTATTCATAGAGTTTGATTATTTGATCTTGACCCTGTTTGGATGGTTTTAAGAATGCATTACATTCTCTTAGAATTACTATCCTTCATCCATCACAGAAACATGCTTCTTGAAGCTCGGCTACCACGTTTTCAATAGTTGCATATACAAAACTGATTCTTTAAATCTTGTCTTTCACTGCATTATAAGTATTACATTGTTCATCCTTATGGTTAGGTTTCCATTAACATTTTATAAGTTAATGGGTAAAGGAACCAAATCTGGTATGGCTGGTAGAACTTGGTCTCGTTTTTTCTGCCAAGGTTGACAGTATCTAAAATGTCATAATCCTTTGACTAAATCCCATAACTCCAAGAGTATATCTAGTTACAGCTGGGAGATTTTTGATGAATTGCAAATCTTCTCAGCCTATTTCCTCCATGTTCAATCCATTTGAGATTAATCTTGTCTGATGGTAGTATGAAGTTTGACCATCCATAATCCGAATTAAGGAATGCATTCATTTTTGGCTTGAGAAAGATCTCTTTGTGTTCATTTTTCTTCCTTGCTACTTCTTTTATTTTAGTAGCGATATCAAATGGAAGTAATAATTCTAGTTCTTCTAGCAATCGAACCCTATCTCCTTTTTCTTGTAGAAGTATCATTCCTTCTTCGTTGTTTACATTAAGCCTTTTTTTTTCTTTCTAAAAGCTTAACATAATCAGTTAATAGACTAAGGGTTCTTCATAACTCTTTTCGGTAATTTTTCCTCACGTAGTACCAGACATTTCCAAAGAGATTTTTGCTTTCTACATATACCCTTGAATCATAAAATGATTTTATTTTATTATCACTGGTTTGTGTTATGGTAACATTCAGCTTTGAAGATTTTTCATCTTTGTTAGATGCCGCCTTTCTTTTTAGATCCTTGTTGTTAGGGCAGTAGTTTTTTAATTTCCAGCCCCATTCCTTTAGGGTGCCTTGCTATCAAGGTTTCAGCCTTATTCTCTTTATTTCCAAAATTATGCATTGGTTTTGAATGTTTATTTCTGTATCGTTGTATTTTAGGGTTTTCGAGGTTGTAGTTCCAGCCATCTTCTTCCGTTACTAGGGGTAGGGGGGATTTATGGATGACAAAGAACTGTTATTTTTTTAATTAAGGATAGTGACGTAGTAGTCGAATTTCTCTAATGGTTCTCCAAATAGATTAACTTCAAGAACTTCTGCTTCTTATCTTTCTTTTAAGTCCTTTTGAGTAATTTTTTTTTTGAAGTTACAACTTCCTGCATCATAAAGCATAATTCCCTTGTTAGGCAATCTGCAAGTGTATTTTCAGCTGATGAGATGTATTCTACATCCCAACAATTTTCAGTAGTATCGGTTTCTAGAACTAGTTTATCTCTTCGTTTAAGCAAGCTTAGTTTTGGTAAGGTTTTTACTTGACCTTTTATCCAAAGAAGTACATTTGGGTATTTTTATCTTCCCATATCCACTTTCCTTTTCTAAACTTTTTACTTAGAGCTTTTGTTAGGTTTGATAAACCGAGATTAATTTTTTCGCATAATTAAACAACCTGATAAATCTTTGAAGTTATTTTACATCATTAATTTGTTTTGAAAATAACTTTATTTTTTCAGTTATGTGATCTTGAATGACAATTTTTCTACTATCGTCTATTCTCAATCTTAGAAGTTAATGATGGTTTGTTCCCGTTCACATCTCTTTTGTGGATTGCTTGATTAAAAATTGTGGTGCGAATTGGAATAGTGAAAAATATGTTCCTTTTTTCTTTTGAAAATATTCAAAATACACTTAATGCTATACCTTTTCCCATTAACTTTTACCAACAAAATTTTGTCGGTAAAAGTCATTTCAACACATCACTTGTTTTTTACTAACAAATTTTTACCGACAGAATTCCGGCAATAAAAGCTTGCTCTTTCCCCACAGATCATTAGTGCAAGAATTTTGTCGCTAAAGTTTTTTTTTAATAATATTAAAACAATGTACATAAAAAACATATTAACTAATAGTTTTATACACGGAACAGTCCGTCGAGAAAGGTATGAAATCTGTTCATAATAGTTTAGGTAATAACATACGGAACACTCCAATCTGTCAGTAATCTTTTAGCGACGAACTTACAACCAACGTATATGTTTCGTCTGATTTATCAGCTTTACCAATTGAATATTTCGTCGGTAAAGATTCTTAGTAACATATGTGCCATCTTTATCCATCGGTAAACCTTTTTTCTTGTAATGGTGGACTGAAAAAAATATTGAATTGCTATATGATACTCATTTCGCGTTAAAAGAATATCACATCTTTCAAGTAATCCATCATAAAAAAGGTTGGAAGAAATTAGCTGAGAATTAGCCAGGGTAACTCAACACAAAAGCGTTAAGTCGGATGAATCTAGCATGAATGGGCGGAGAAATTGACCTTTCACCCTTTGTATTTGTGTGTTGAGCTCCTAATGTATTTTCAGATGTACATATCTAAACTCTTTCCTTCGATCTCACTATAAAACACTAATTATCTTTCAACTTTTATAAATAATAATACTGTAGCATAAATTACTAGTATAAAAGTGAAAACATAATACTTGATATAAAATTCTTCCTCTTCCTCCCCGTAGCAGTCCAACTTATCAGACCCGGCTTGAAATCTGACCGGTATCCAGCCCGAGTCCAGAGCCCAGACAGTCTAAAACAGATCCGTTACCGACCCCAACTCGGTCCACGGTGTCGCTGTGCCTCATCTTTCAGAGGAGGTTCACGAGCCGAGCATAATCAAATATCGAAAATCATACCCCCCCTTACAGGTAAGCAAAATGAAAATACTGTAAATCACTCTTTCTTTATTTGTTCTTACCGTCACTGTACCAATTTGTTGAACTCAGAGTTTCCGTGATTTCTTGATGGCCGTTTATTCTAGGGCTTTTGAGTTCCTTCTTTCTCTGCGTGTTTTGTGAGGGTTCCAATCTGTTGCTTTCTTGGCCATTTTATGTTCCTAGTTTCTTATAGTGGGTGATTAAGGGTTTCTCGTTTCTGTATTTGATAAGGAGTGTGATGAATTAGGAAAACTTTCAGGCTTGAAAAGTTTTGGCAATGTCTCTTTATCTCGGTGGATATATAATCTTGGTGGTATGTGCTTGGCTCCCTTGGAGAAATTAAACAATACTCTCCCCCCCTGATGATTTTCTTCCCCTCGGAATGACTTCAACATTTCAACATTGGCTTTACTCCTTGCTCTTTTTTTTTTCCTTTCTTTTTTTAATTTTGCCCTAATACTTATTTGATCCATGTTTACTACCCGAGTTTCATTCAAGAATTGGATGTTCTAATTCTATCCTATAGTAAGCAAGAAGTCATAGGGGACAAAGTTATGAAAAAGAGAGAGTTCAAGGAGCAGGAAGGGGCGTCTTACACACACACACTGTGTGTGTGTGTTTGTGAGCGAGCCTGAAAAGGCTTTTACGATATGCCCCCAAAAGTCTTCTTGACATTGATGTACGTGTCTAAATAAACACATGTGTGAGTGCACGCGCATACATGCACGCACACGCATAATGAGTACAGTTGACTGCTATAGTTAAAGATCTCTGGAGATTGAGAAATGATTAGCCATTCGACGTTGAATGAACTTTTTTTTGGTGGAAAATGTTCTTTCCACAAATAAAGCTACCTATACAATTTCTCAACTGTTGTGTCAATATATACACATGAATTCTACTATAAGATTTAAAATTTACTTATCTGTGCTTGCTTATACCTTAGTTTTTTTTGTAACTTGCTGAACGGTAGGGGACCTTAAGGTGAAAGCGAGGCCCTTTGTGGTTTGTACTTCTTTTTCCAATTTAAGTGTAAATTAGTTAATGAACACAGAAAAAAAAGGATGACTTTATTGGTATAATATCTAGAATATACATGTACAGTACATAAAATGATATAAGCATTCCAAATATTCTCTCTCTTATAACTAAGAAGTAAGAATACATGGGATGTTTTAAAAGTTATTGGTTGTGAAGTATTAAATAAAGATATATATATATATATATCTATATATATGGGAGCTGATCCATTGATAGCGCTAGCAAGTTGCTAGCGCTGTTTGGCCGTCTGCTACATTATGTAGCGGACGGTGAAAAAATTCGCTGTTGTGGCGCGCGATCTGGCCGTCCAATCTCCCCCATGGACGGCCAGATCGCGCTAGCAACTTGGGTTAAGTTGCTAGCGCTATCATTTTATCAGCTCCCTATATATATATATATATATATATATATATATGTATGTAGAAGCATATCCCTACCCAACGTTGGGATGGACTTTAACTTCCCAGCCCATCGGGAGTCATCCACCACGGTTACTTGGATTGCTCTACATCACTTTTTAAAAACCCAAAAAGTAATGCGTCAGATAGTTTGGGGCACCGATCACTTTTACCAACCCCCCCCCCCCCCCCCCACATTCTTTTAAAAGTCACGTCTAAAATGACAAAAACATAGTGCGCCACATTATTTGGCGCATTAAATACACTAGTTATTTTATTTGTTTATCTCTGTCTCACTCTCATTCTCGCTCAGTTCATAATCCCCTTCCCAATAATTCTCTTTCCTTATCCTCTCTCTACCTCTATACTCAGTCTCTTCCACCACCACTAACACAACTTACACATCCTCACCCACTACGACTGCAACCACCAACGACCTAGCAACCTCTACACACGGGATCTACCACCACTGCCAAAATCGCCACTCCAAACCACCAAACAACCACCACGGTCATCACCAAACACAGAACCCACATCACCTTGACCGCCGCTGCGTACCCCCGACCACCAAACACCACCGGTCACCCCACTATTGGACCCAGACTCTCTCTCTCTCTCTTTTATTTTCTCTTGTCCCAAGATTTCTTTTTTCTCTTTCTTCTTTATCATCCCCACCCCAACCACCATACCCACCCTCACCAACCACTAAAATGCTCACTATAATTTGCCGCCACACCACTGCACTCTCCTTTCTGCAGATCTACACTGACCTCAATTGCCTTTGTACAACAGCCTCCACCAGCCATGACCGCATCCAACCTTCACCCCCTACCATATCCAACCTCCACAATCACACCATCGCACCACCCTTTAGCTCCATAGATGCAATCACCATCAATCCAACTACAACCACCATCGAGTGCACGCCACTGCCCATAACTCTACCTGACTATAAAGCCCCACTTCACTTTATATCTACTTCTATTTCTACAAATTCAAGCGAGAAGAACAACATTGTCAGATCTAGTTGAAGATCGAGAATTAGTTCTCATTTAACAAAAAAAAAAGAGAAAAAAAAGCGATTGTTTACGGCCGCATTCTCTTTCTTGCAAGATTAATTGCTCACCCTCCTTGATCTGTCACAGTTGCTGGCTTGCCATTCTGGCTTTGTCAGTGGTTGTTGTGTTCGACGGTGGTTTCTGTGTGTATTGCCGCCAGAGAGATTTTAATTTTAGAATGAGTATATTTGTGCTTTGTTTGGCTTGGTGCAAAATTAAATGCAGCAAACGAAAACAAATTATTAAGAAAAAAGTAAAAACAATTTTGGCGTGAAGTAAATATGATGGTACTTGTTGACCACCATTGTCGATATTGTCGACTTTGGAGAGTGAATGGTGCGGGTTGTGTATTGAATGATGTCGGTAATCGAAGGTGCGATATGTTGTTCTTGGGTTCTGAAAGTGGAGCAGTGATAGTGCCTCAGGGTTGGCAGTTAGAATAGTGTAGAATGGGTCTTATTTGGCTTCTGGTGGCGGAATCTATGGCTGTTGGTGCTTGGGGTGGTGATCGTGTAGATATGCTAGGTCATCTGTGTCGGGTGCTCATGGTGGTGGTTGGTGCTGGAGGGTATGGTGGGGGAAGAGAAAGAGAGACAAAGTTCTGAGAGAGAGAGAGACAAGAAAGAGTTCGGATGGAGAAAAGAGAAAGAAAGTAAGAAATAATGGCAATAAATGGGGCAGAGGAGAGAGGAAAAGTGAAAAATGGGTAAATGCAGTTTGTGACATTATATGGTGCACTTGGTTTTTATTCTTTTGAGTATCACGTGGATCCGATAGTTCAAATTTCTAACAAAAATGAGAGAGGGGTACTTTCGAAAAAGTGAACGGTGCGGTAGATAATCTGGCGTGCACTGCTTTTTGCTTTTTGAAAAAATTGATCTGGAGCATCCATGTGGGCCATGGTGGACAGCTCCAGATAGGTTGGGGTGAAGGAGCCCATCTCAGCGCTGGTTAGCGATGGACTTTATGTGTAAGTATTTATGTATGTGTGTGCGCGTGTGTGTACTATATCCTGTGCAACGGAGTTGGTTTATCAGTTAATTATTAGATATTATTAACTTATTGAATAGTACTAGATATTAGATGGTCAATTATGTTTAACATTATAGATGCAACTTGATTCCTTTTTGTGGCTCCAATTATAACTTTATTAAAAGCATGGGGTTGCTGTATTGCTTTGTGAACCAGTAAATCTCTCAACATGTAACATTGAATGTCTTTTTTATGCTATTGTTCACAATCTTAAGCAACATTTATTCACTGGCGTTGCCATTTTCGTTGTTCTGTTAGGTGAAGAGATGAGACGGCAAGGACATTATGGTGATTCAGGTGGCCATTCATTTGCTTCTTCTCAGATGCAGCACATGTCTGGTCAGAGAATGGACCACAAGTCTGGTCATTACCAAGGGCGGCCAGAGCCCATGACCTCTGAGAAGGAGCATCCATATGGAACTTTAAAAGCAGAGGTACAATGGCGGTGGGAAAGGGATGGATCATCGCACATACAAAATGAAGGTAAGTTTTGTATATGTGTTCTTTTCTTTTTAACTATGACCGCCTTCTTTAATCTGTCCCTTTCCTTTTATGTTAGACAATCTAATATAACTTTCATGATGTCTCTCCCCCCTCTCCCTCTCCCTCCCTCGCCCCCCCTCTCCCTCCCTCCCCCCTTCTCTCTCCCTCCCCTTGGCTATGTTACGTGGACTCTTCAAAATGCGTGAAGTACCCGTGTCGGACACTCGACACTTGGACATGGGTATGGGATATGTTTCCGACACATCCTGTAGGATATGCCACTAAGAACACTATATTATAGTGTTTCTTTCAGTTCTTTTTTGCTTTAAGATGATCTCAGTTTAAATTAAAACGATTTTAGAACTTAAAACACCGTGTAGACAAAGGAATAAGTAAAATACAAGAATAGATAGGAATATTTTGCCGTGTCCCCGTATCTTGGGTTTTGAGAAATAGACGAATCCGACACTTGGACACGTATTCGACTCGGACACTCGTACCGAGTCCATGTAACATAACCCCCTGGTAGCTTTCACCTTGTTTCTGTAATCAGGCTTTGCGATTTGTATGATGGTTTAATTTGTGTTCTTCTTGAGAAAATTCTCTCGATAAACTGATCAAACCCGGATGTCTAGAATGCTGTGACTGGAGAATCTTATTTGTGTAGATAGGTTTCTGTCTCCCTGTGGTGGATTTAAATTTATTCAGTGAGCAGCCATAAAATGACTTTGTTCAACTATCGAGTCTATTTACGGAATTCAACATTACCCATTGTATGTGCGCTTATAACCTTAGTAACAAGAAACTCCTTGTATGGTGACGCTTCTCTCTCAGAAAAGTTTGCTTTTGCAATCCCAAGTTTGGAGCTCCACAGGATCGTGTCCCAAGCTAACATGGGAACTTGATCCGGTCTGCTGGGGGAACGAGTGAGAGGTACCCATAAATGAAGCCCTTTTCAACTCAATTCCTTGTTTCCCTCTTCCTTCAAGTCCTTCATGCCTTTTTGTTCGTTGCTGACTACCCTTATTGAGAGAACAGAGCTTGTCAATCAATGCATGCTCTATCTCTATCTCTCTTACTCTATTCAATTCACATCAAAGAGGAAATGAGAGAAGCATTGCCTTATTTCTAACTATTTACGTGCGTGGAACTTGCAGAGGAAACGGGTAGCGTCCTGGAGTCGCCTCCTTTATCAGCAGCTCTTTGAAATCTTTTGTACAACACAAATAGCTTATATTGAGATTTTTATTACTTACCACCTTTTTAACACTATACGCTTTCCCAGTATTGAGATATTCATCTTCAATGGACACTATTTGCATCCTACACCATTGGGGTTCGTGGATCTTGGAAGGGCATATTGATTACCTGGGTGCCTATTTGGACGGGTGGAAGCTTTATTATTAGATTGGGGTTACAATTGTCATAATTCAGATTGAAATAATTAAATTATCTCTCCTGATGTTGATACTTAGGCATTTGTTGTAACATTTTGTACACTTCAAATCAAATTAGATTGACCTGCTATCTTTTTCCAGCAATTGTTGCTATGAAGACTGTGCAGCAATTCCAGAATTTGTCTCAATTAGAAAATTTTCAATCCCTTTAACATATGGTCCTAGGTGAAAGCGCTATCCGTAATTACGTGGGTTTGATTCTTAGGTCAATAAAAGGCATTGAAGCACGGATGTTTCATTTTAGCCAAAGTACCAGCCCCGGGTGCAGGCACGGGTGCTGGTGCAGCTAGGTGCGTATCAAAAATTATTTGTTTTTTACATTAATTTCTGAAAGTTGGGTGCGACTTGGGTCCAGTTGTGACATGGCTAGGAAACATATCGGATGAAGGGTCATAATATGGAAAAGCTTCTGAAAGGTACAAATTTAATTTTTACTTTCTATGTGTTACAACCGAATACAAATGACAAACGAATGCAGAAGGAAAACACGAAGGACCAAAGGGATTCATATTTCTTTTGATGATATAATGCATCAATGGTCTTAAACTTCGCAATTTTAAAACATTGGTGCTACTTGACTTATTTTTATTATCGTATATTTGGTTATTGCGATTTTGATGTTAAATTTGGAATCTTTATTTATCTCTTATGCCCCTTTTATGATTCACTACATGCATTACTTTTGTCTTTTAACTTTTAGAAATAGAAACTATATTTGACATATCTCGCGGCACCCTATTCTCTATATTTTTTTTTACAAACCATTCATCCGCATATCTGCAACCGTGATGTACCCACACCCGTATCCAAGTCCGTGCTTCATGGATACAAGGTATGTCTATTTGCTTGATAACATGGGATGCCTCTGTTTATACTTGTGGTATTCTGGATAGTTTGATGATAGATAGGTTTGGTAAACAGAGCTGGCCGCTAAATAGAAATGGGGCAAAAGGACTGATTGCAAGAGGTTGGTCACAGTTTGTACAATGTTAAGAATGCATAGAAATGTGGCAAGTGAATTAGTTGGCTGAAAAAGAAACGTAAAAGTAAAATTGTAACACGTCGGGAAGAATTTCAAAATCACCTGGAATTACACATGAAAAATATTCACGCTGTTGATTTTTTGAATTACTCAAGCATTTTCCATTTTTCCTTTTTGTGATATAAGCATTTTTAGAAAGCTTACAAGTGATCACTGTTCTCAGGAAACATTATGCCCCACTAGAATATCACGTGTCTTTGATTTTGACATCTTTTATTCTGACAAAGACGTCTTGTGTTTCTTGTTCTAGATATAAGCACAATATTTCCCAAAGTAGTAGATGGTGATGTAGATGGTTGTTTGGTTTTGGTTCGTAGGTGAGGACTGCTGTAGCTTGACAAGGGGTTTTATATAGACGAGAATTATGAATTCATAGTGTAGGATTGAAGGTGTACTACGGTAGTGTTGTTGACGGTGTAGTTGTGATGTTGGGAGTGGTTATTGAATTAAAGGCTACATTCGTCAACGGTAGTAAAGATAGCTATTCGTTTAAGCTTTTAAGTTATGAGTGGTCGTCAATGGTGATAAAGATAACTCTTCGTTTGAGCTTTTTAAGTTATGAGTGGGAGTCGGCTTGATTTAAAAGGGTTCTATTGATGGTTGAGGTTTGGGCTTGGTGGCAGTTGTTGTGATTGGTATGGCTGGTCTCATTGCGGCAAGTGGAGATTCAGTGTAGATATATGCCGGTGGATGGGACGGAGTGGGCAGACACCTGGAGATAGAATAGGGTTCTTGGTTGTGCCATACTGTCTCAAATTATGAGTTTCCAACGGGCAGATTGCAGAAGCTACTTTATATTTTCTGTGGGATTGGGTTTAGTGGTTCTTGGTTTTGGTGTTTACCAAGTATTGCTCAAATAGCAAAGCTAGTTCTCCATGAAAAATTAGCCGGGTTGCTCTGCATGCTTCTTGGCCTAGTTTCGCATTTTGCTTCTTTGCTATCTTGTATGTGGCTCTTTTTACACGACCTGTTTGTTTGGACCAATTACTTACAGGAACTGCCTTCTCGTGCTTCATCTAACTGATCACGCTTTCTTAGCAGATGTGAACTTGACATGGTATCAGAACTTTTGTTGTCAACAAGGTTGTGGGTTTGATTCTCCCTTGCATACAGTCCCCCATTTTGTTTGTGTCCTGGTGAGCTCATTTTATGTTTGTGCCCTTGGAAGCACCCTTGTTTTGTATTTCCAAATGCAACTGGGCTCGCACTTGAGGCAGAACAGGTGGCAATATGACTTGGATTTTAGTAATTGTAGGTATGGCGTATCTGGGAAATGGGAATTCATGCACTAATTTTTCATACCAAGCAAGTAGGTAGATATGTACGTCTCAATGGGCTTGATTTTCTAACGAATGTACTTAATATCCAGAAGATTTACAACGAGCGATCGCCAAAGGATTTGAATTGAGATGCACTTGCTTCCATATTATTAGTTTACCTTACTTTTGTAGAAGTGACGTTTCTGATTTGGTTTGGAAGCAGCTAATTGCTTGAGATTGCTGTTTGGCAGTCTAATCACGGATGCCATTTCATGCTTGAGATTATGATTTAACCAACACCTCAACTGAATTTGCCGCAATGGCATACAGCTGTTACCTGCTTAAGTCGCCACATTGTGTTACAGGTCATGTGGGTGATGCCTCTAGATCCTATTACCAGGGCCAAAGGTCAGATCCAAGTTTGCCTTTGGAGAAACAAGGGAATATTGATCCCAGATCTCAGTCTCGTGAAGGAGATATGGAAGTTGGGTATGAGAATAATCTCTTGTCCGAGGCTTTTGAAGGTCTTGAGCAAAGATTCCTTGATGACATCATGAAACTAGCCAAAGAACAAACCGATGCAGAGGACGCAGAAAATGCAAGGCATAGGGAGGTAAGTCAGTTTTGTGGAGTTAGTCTTAAACTTTGTTTGCCTTTACGAGTTTAGATTTTCTAAAACAAATCATGTTTCGAGAAACATATATACTTGCTAATTTTTAAACACTATAATGAGGGATAGTAATTCTAGTGAATTTGATGTGTTCTAGGGCGTTTTGAAATTTGAACACTGAGATGGCATGGGCCTGAGTTCTAGTCTTCTAGACTTGATGTGCATTGTGCTTGCACAAATTCAAGTATAATTTCTAGGACATATATATGTTTGCCACAATTTACGTTAACTTGGTCAAGAAAATTTATGAGTGTTCAATATTGTGTGATTGGAGACATCATGTTGGGCTTGTTGGGGGTAGATGCTTCCAGGAAAAAAAAAAGGAAATTTAGCGCCATACTTAAAAATCTCAAGTTGCAAGCCATGACATCTACCGTGTGTTACACAAAAGGAAATGATTGGCATCAGAAGTATGTCGTGATGGCTTACAAACCTGAATGTACTTCGGAGATGGAATAAACTTACAACTCAATATTGCTCTTAACTAGAGCACACATAGCATTTGGGGTGTTTGGTCTATTGTGTGGAACGAATTACAGGAAGAAGTGGTCACTCCCTTTCTTACTGTTTGATAAGCGAACTATTTCTCCCAACGAGTCTCGCGTTGGGGAAGAGGGAGGGATGGTGGACGGTGTTCTCTATTTAGGAGAAAGGCTCTTCCTTCTAGATCTAGGTCTAGATTTTGTATTAGGTTCTCTGTATTGGGTGTCGTGAACACGAACCGTCTTGCAGATCTTCTAGTGCGCTGTGTAGTATGACAGGCTATGGTTGTCAGTGTTTGATGGTGGGTGAAGGTGTCGTGGCTTGATTGAGGTGTTCGTCCTAGTAATGAAGATGCTGTCTTTTCGAGCATGATTGGAACGGGAGTCGGCTGCGCTATATTGCAGTCTCGCACATGCATAGGTGATAGCGAACTCGTGGCTACTTCTGGCTGTAAATTTTTGATGAAATGGCTTTGTTCATGAGGGTGGCTATCCTTTGGTGAGTCTGACTGAGCTTTAACACTCGCCTTGGGAAGTAGATTCTTCACTGACCTTAGGTAAGCGCTTGGGTTTGCTGAAGCTGGCGTTGGACTTATGCTAGTTTTTTTGTCTAAACAAACAATTTTTGGTTGTCTCCAAGGCAAGGCTGGACGAAGGTTTACGCACTAAGGGAAATGGGTCTCATGGTGTTGTGTTGCTTTGCATGTGCTTACGAATGCTGTGGAATGGAGCTTGTGATTGAGTTGTTCATGGGGATCTATTTTTATCGTCTCAGGCTCAGCAACACGTGATATTTAGGTTTTATATTTCAAACCTTTCGATCTTACTCTCATGGCAAGGCAGGACAAAGTTTGCCTTATTGGAGAAGCTAGGTGTCACAGTGTTATGTTGCGCTGATGATTGCTGTACAACAGAGCATGGCATGTGGAGCTGTTTTTGTGTTCTTGGGGGCTCAGCTACTTGATATTTTGGGTTTTTGATCTTCAATTTTTTGGTCTTGCTCTCTCACTGCATGTTGTATAAGGGTATTGGGCTGATGGAACTGGACCAATAAATTTGCTCTCTTTCATGTGGTCGTCCATATATGCACCTTTAAAGGCCCCAATGCCCCATGTGATTGGCTGATAGCTGGTGCAGATAGGATAAGTTCGACCCTATCTTACATCATAAACTGCTCAGATGTAAAATTTATTGGATGCTCTATTTCCTAAACCGAGTGCATTATTGTATTGCATTGATTTGGGGATGTGGCAAGGGAATAATATGGGACTTTTTGACTGGTCTTCAGAATTCTTTAGGTTTTCCTGAAACTTAGAGTTTGCTTCCAAGATCTTTAAGCTCAGGGCTTAAGTTGCTTGCTTTTCTGTGGCAAGGAGGTGATGGGGGTGATTATCCTGAGTTCTAAACATTCTTTTCTTGGATATGGACATGATATAGATGCTGCTATTTGTGGCCAAGGGAATTCTGGATTTAAATTAAGAAGTCGCATGTCGAATTTGGTGTGCGCAATAAACTTCAAAACAACTATGATAATGGAAATTTGGAGTTTCTCTTGTACTCGCCCAAAAGGATGGGAAAAGCTTGATGTCGTGCATTTGATACGCAGAACCTAGGTGATCTTTTCTCTTTTTTGAAGAAAAAGACGGTTTCTGTGAAATGTTACTTTACTACTTCCAGGGGCATTCTGCAAGAAGGTTCTGTTTTCTTTTCTTTTCTCATTGTGGTATGGAGTAGTGGAGTCTGACTCTCTTTGGCTCCACCATTACCTTTCGTATTTAACCCTTACGGACCTTAAATTTTGTTTGGACATGATTGACGAATCTAGTGTATTGAATGTTCCTGTTTTGTTGAAGATTTGGGCCGTGGGTAAGCTCGGATGATTAGAAACCTTATCTTGATCCAAATCATGGACCTTAGTCTCTCAGTAAACTAGATTAAGGACCTAATCACAAGGCTTTGAAACCCAAGTTTAGGGTGTTTGATTGACTCAGCGTTGAAGTGTCCGTTTCTTCAGATGTGCACCTTGCGAAACTATGGAGACAGCCGGAGGATGATGGATGGGATAGTAGAGTTGTCTCTGAAATTCACGGACAGGAGGTAAGTACATTAGAAATGCTGTAGGTTGAAGGATGTAGCGGTGTGGGGCTTTTGAGGTTTAATGGTTGGATTAATCGCCTCGTAAGCATTTGTATAGTCCCTTTGGAAGTGGATGAGGTGCTCTGGAGAAATCCTAAAAGGCGTCCTGAATTGGTCTTCCATATGCATGAATATAAAGTAGGGCTTGGGGGACATCCAGTTGTTGGATTGTATGTCTTTCCAAGTTGTTCTCTCACGTTACACAAGTAAGGATAACTGACAGTAATTGCGTCTCTCTTTGGCTAGATCTTAACACGTTAAATAAAAATATTGAGAAAAAAAATTCCCAAATTAGTACGCAAAAAGAAAAGGGATTGAAGAAAGGAAAACGGTATCACAGAGCTAAAACAATGTATTGATGTCACAAGCCAAGAGCTTGGATATGCCAATAAACTTGTAGCATGGCGTTGGGACCAGACAGGTTTTACAGTAACCCACTCTCTATTTACACATTCAGGAACCACTTCTTTATGTAAGAGAACAAGTTCAGGCCTGACAGTTCCTTATGTTTTCACCATAATAGATTTTCATGCGTTCCTGTTTGACTTCTGCCTAATCTTATAAAGTAGGCGTTACCTTTTCTTTTATTGGATAGAAAACGCAAGGCATTGTTAAATACAAACTCAAGAAAATTACATGGAGTCACATTCTTACTGCCATGTTCGTGTACATGCGCCCCTGTTTGATACTGACCTGATTTGCTAAGGTTCTACGCCGTGAACAATTCATACTGGTGTGTTTCAGAAAATAATGACAATCAATGCCCAATACGGAGAACAGCTAGCTGCGCTTCGGACCAGGCATACCAATCGCAGAAAAGAGTTCCTTAGGAAGGAATCCCATGCACGACAGCAGCAATATCAGCAGGCTGCAATGGACCAATATCCTAACCGAGGCATGGACCCTGGTGATCCTCATGGCTATAGTGCAGCTGCCGCCCCTGGTGGAGAACCTCATCCGTATAGTGCTGATCAATATGATTCTTACAGAGAGAGGGCACGATATCTTGGGGGTGCCAGGGATCGGTTTGACCCCAGAGGTCAACACCCTGGGGGCCGGGTTTATAGTACTGGCTCACGATATTACTGATGCATTAACTCACGATAGCAAATTATATTTTCCCTTTGTTTTAGTATTTATACTAAAATGCTGTGGTTCCCCTTTCCTCTTTTGATGTATTCCAACTTCATGTTGCTGCTTCTGTGTTTGTAATACTCTACTTTGTGGAAAATTAGTTGTAGTTTGGGGAGTTTACTATTTCTAAGCACCATCAACGTATATGGACGGACAAAGTTGGTTGGGGAACTTCATTAGCTAGATTTGAATGAGGAAAATACATGATCCACCACACTCCCGTAGTTTGATTTCAGCATCCATAGTTTGATTTCAGGATGTTAAGGAGTAATCCAATTAATTGTTTTTTCTTTTATAGATACAACGTATCAACTATATCAATGTGTAGTTTGCAAGGTAGTGTGTTTGGGTGAGGTACTTCAAGTGGGGATTTCATTTTGGCAAAGGCATTTGAAAATTTCTTGTAAGGGAATCCATTGTTTGGGATGCATTAAAAAGCGAAAAATTCTAGGAGTAATGAAAAGGGGATTTGGAGGCTTTAAATCTTCCATTAAAATAACTCGTTGATACTAGTTTTTTGTCAAATTTGCACATTAAAGTCTTCCTTTATGAGTTGTGGACTCGCAAAAATTTCTCTTATTTATAGCTGTTATTTTAATCTTTCAGTTATTTTTTCTGATAAAGATTATTTAATTTTAGTTTTATGAATGCTAGCTTATGCAAAACAAGGTAAGATGAACCTTTTTCATTTTCATTTGTTTTTTCCATTAGATGTATATAAATTAGTGCTGCATAGTTCATATTTGAAAATGCTATTTCCATCCTTTGAAATATTTTTAATGACTGAATATACATATTTAGCGGCAATTATAAGCTTTTTAACGCAAAGATGAGAGAAAATAACATCGACAAGGGGGTAGAAATAACCTCTCCCATAAGAATTTTTTGTTAACAATAAAAAGTACACATGTGAAAATGCTCCGACCAGGCACGGTCTTATTGTGTAATTGGAGTAATAGTTAGTGCTAATTTAAGTTCTTTTAACTGTTTAGGTTTACCACCTTTGACGTAAGAGCATACCACCTGCTATACATCTTAAACTGCCTCAAAGCTAGTGTCAGCATTTTGACGAATGTACGCAAACGTACTTGGCAATTCTTACAGCCAACTAAATTTCAATTTACCTTTAAATGATTACGGTTGTTGCTTCACGTATATGCAAGATTTTTTACAAGAGCGGCAATGTTTTGACAATCTAAGAACGTTTATACAATGACACGTTATACTGGTTTTTCGTTAGCGAAATCAGTAGGTGATGTCGTCCTTGGTCTACTCTTACGTAGCAAGAGGAGCCCAAGGAATGTCAAACACGCACATTTCTTGCTCTTCAAGGTGATGTCGTCCTTGTGCTACTCTTATGTGGCAAGAGTAACCCAAGGAATGTCAAACACGCACATTTCTCGCTCCTCAAAGTGATGTCGTCCTTGCACCATTTCGTAAATGGTGATTGAAAGAGAACAACCGATTCCAGTGGCACAGAGTTATTTAATTGCACAAGTCCTTTGTGTGCGGTGTGGGCAATCTCCTAGGCAGTGAAGGATGGTTTCCGTTGCATGGAAGTATCCTAAATCCGTAGCCCCAATTCACGTATTCATCCCTAACAGTTCAAGCAATAAAAGGAAGTTTGATCATGAGTGAGTCTCTACGATTGGTCCATCAGCATTCCAAGTTTGCTTCATGTGGTTCTCTAAGACCAAGAGCGTCGTTTCTTTTAGGGCTTGTGGTTCGATCAATGCAATTGTATGCTATTCTTTTTTATTCAAGGTGTCCAGAAGAGAAAAACCTCAGACGATTTGGTCCAAACCCGAACAACACAGTTCTGGAAGCAAGCACAACGGTTAAAAATACTGGGGACCGAGAAGTTTGTCCCCCCCCCCCCCCCCCCCCACACACACACAAAATGGGCTTTCCAGTTTACCAATTCCTGTGCATAATATCAACAATTGCCTTGAGACTTACCTTTTGTGAATTGCCTCAACTTGGTATAGTTAATACATAAGCCGACCTTCTCCAAAAAGTTGGTGAGGGTGCCGGTCAAGGAGTCGTAGCTTCTCTTTGTAGCTCGTCGAAAAAGAAGTCATCCCCAAACATGACACCGGTTATTCTAATGCCACAACGAGCCACTTTATTGGTAATTTTTTTTCTTTGCTTCTGAATGTAGCAATCGCCGAGAGGACGTTCAAGCACAAACTGAAGATGTAAAGAGAGAAAGTATCAATTGTGCGGAATCCAAGGGATGGGAAATAAGTGTTGACAGGTTCTCCTTCCACAAAATTTGGTATTTTTTGTTGGGGAGATGCATTTCATGATCAGTTGGGTCGGATATGTAGGGAAACCTTCATTGACTAGAGTTTGGTGGATATAACTCCTAACTAAGGCTATCATAAGCCTTTGCAAGATCGATTTTAGTTGCAAACAAAGCTATCCTTTTTCTTTTCTTTTTCCCTTATTACGGAGCGTCAGCAGACGCGTCGTCGGGGTCGGTTGTCGAGGCGGGGGTGACATTGATGGCAATGCACTCAATGACTGTTGGTGCACAAGCGGTGGGATGAGTGCGGGAGAGGCCTGTGGTGGTAGGAAGCGGTGTAGTGGTTGGTGAAACGAGTAGGGGATCGTCGAGTGGGCAGGCCAACGTCGTATCGTGGGAGAGTCTCCAGTTGCCCACTGAGACAGTGCGCCGGTTAGAGCTGTTGAAGGCAGCGTACCCGCAGACGTTTGAAGAAGTGACTGTAGAGAACCCAGTTTTTCAGATGTGGGTGTATGCAGGGTTCGTAGAGTGGCTACTGCCCTTTGCGAGTATTCCTGTGAAGAGTTGGTCGACAACGTTCATTGAGCGGTCGCGGAGAGAGTTTGCACCGTTCACCTCTCTAGGCTTGTAGTTGGATTGGATGGTTGATTTCTTGAGGTCGAGGAGCGAGGGCAATGCAATGGGGGAGAGGATGGCCTTGGTGTAGATGGAGGAGGTGCAACTCGAGAGGCAGCGTACACGGTTGGAGGTGGAGCAATCAGAGATTAGCGGAGAGCTGGGCGTGATCGACAGGGAGGTGGAGGAGATAAAGAGGCATCTAATCGAGCTACAGAGACGAGTGTGCTGATGTGGAGGCTCGAGAGGCTGAGCGTCTAAGGCGGGATTGTCGGCGCTGTAGGTTCAACGTCACACATTAGAGGCGTTTAGCTCTCATTCGGTGGCAGTGTTGTTATCTAGGTTTCTGTAGGGCTTGCGATGGATTGATGTATAAACAGCGCCCGATAGTAGCCCAAAAACTTTATATGTACATATATATATATATATATATATATATATATATATATATATATATATTTGTTGGCATTATGAGCATGGCTGTGTGTTGTCTTATTGGAATTTGCTGTGGGTGCATAGCGCTCTTATTATTTTGCTACGATTGTCTAATGGTTGTCCATCTGTATTCCCCCTTCCCGTCGAGGGCAAACAACTCAGTGACTAGGAGTAAGTAAAAAAAGGGCAGGCTAAGCATAAATATATTGTAGCTAACAGACTGTATATGGATATTGTTTGGATTAAGACGTTGTTTTATAAAAGGAACTTGTAATGAGAAACAGGAGTTACAAGTCAGGATATGCGTGTATATGAAACAAAATGATGTGTAAGTGTTCTAAACTACGTGTGGGAGGTCGCGAGGAACAAGCTACAATTGGTCACGCATAGTATTTCTTTAGGTAGCAACTGTTGACAGGGGTCGTGAGTCATTCGTCATCTGGGTTGAGCAGGAGGTAAGAGCCATTGCTTTTGGCCATATGCACTTCAAGAGGCCCCTCCTAGTTGGGTGTGAATTTAAGGGCTGACAGGTTGTCCCGCACATGCGTGGCGACTCGGAGGACAAGGTCACCCTCGACGAAGGAGCGGGGTTTGACAGTCTTCCCGTAGGCTTTGACAAGTTGTTCGTGGTGTTTCTTCATTTGGCGTATGGCATTGGCTCTTTTTTCATCGAGGCCTTCGAGGGCCATCATTCTGGTTTCTTCTTCCCCGAGGCCACTACTGAGGGCTAGTCGGGGTGAGGTGACCGCGACCTCGGCTGGTATCACACACTCATCCCCGTAGACAAGGGAGAAGGGTGTGGCCTTCGTGGTTGTGTGTCTGGAAGTTCTGTAAGCCCAAAGGGCATGGCTCAGCTTTTCAGACCAAGAGCCGCTTGCATCATTAACCATGCGTGACAAAACACGCAATAGGGTTTTGTTAGAGGCTTCAACTTGACCGTTGCCCCGCGGATAGTAAGGGGTTGATGTGGTGTGATTGATGTCGTGCGCTTCCATGAGAGTCCGAACATCCCGGTTGATGAATGGCGTGCCGTTGTCGGAGATGATGCATCGAGGGAAGCCGAAACGACAGATGATGTGGTCGCACAAGAAATTGGCAATGGCGCCTCCCGTGGCTTTTCACAGAGGTATGACCTTGACCCACTTTGTGAAATGCTCTGTTGCTACCATGATCCATATGAGGCCCTTCGACGGCGAATGTATAGGGCCGATAAGGTCAAGAGCCCAAGAGTGAAATGGCCAAGGGGCCACAATCATACGAAGATCGGACGTTGGGGTGTGCATTCTGTCAGCATGTTTCTAGCAGGGTTGGCAATGTCCGGCATGAGAGATGGAGTCAAATTCCATGTTCGGCCAATAGTACCCTAACCTTAGCAATTCTGTGTATAGCTTATGCGATCCCTGATGCTCCCCACAGGCACCATTGTGCACTTCATTAATTACTTCCATGGTCGAGGCACCCTGTAAGCATCGTAGGGTGCGCCCCGAAAACCCTTTATGAAATAATTCGCCTTCCGTCACGAAATATCTGACCGATCGGCGCTTGACAGATCGTGCCGAGCCGCGGTCCGGTGGTAGGAGCTCATGAGTTAGGTTTTGTAGGAAAGGCTGACGCCAGTCACCCTCGACGTTAATGACAAGTGCTTCCACGCTATCTGGCTCATACAGGCATTCTGAACAATCCCACTGTACATTTGAAGCGTCTTTGGCCATGGACGGCCAAAAGAGGTCTATGCGCTGGAGGCGACGGTATAGAGAGGGGCCGTCAAGGCCACAACTTTTCTGATGGCGGAACTGTAGTTTGTGCTTTGCTTCCTCCTGGGCCAAGCATCTAGCCAGAGTGCCTCCGGGACATCGTTTGTACAAGACGTCTCCCAACATCAAGAAATCCGTGAGGGTGGAGGCGGACGCAAGAGATGGCACCTTAAGTTGGTCGACGATTAGCTGACTCCAATCACCAGAAGTAGTGTCTTTTGGGACTAAATTCAATGTCGTGCATGGGGCGGTCCTTCTGATGATGGTTAGCATTTGATGTTCACCGTCAAATTCAATCTTTGCTGCGATCGTGGCCAAGCTGTCCGCGTGTCAGTTGTGGCACCTGTTGTGATGTTCATATTGGACATGGCCAAGTCTTCCCTCCAAGTGTTGTACCAGGGCGCGATAAGGTGCCAAAGCTGGCTCTTTGATCACGAACTCTCCGTCAGCCTGTTTCATGATCAAGTTTGAGTCCCTCTTTATGCATAACGATTTAGCTCCCATACTGGTAGCTAGCATGAGGCTGATGACAAGGGCCTCATATTCAGCTTCATTGTTGGATATCTGGAATGCAAGCTTGAAGGATATGGATGTGGTAACACCTTGTGGATTGCGAAGGACTATATCGGCGCCCCCTTGTCAGAGGGGAGCTCCATCAGGACCTTTGCTAGTGGCTGAGTCGTCAAACTCAAGTGTCAAAAATTCATCTATGTCAGAGATCAGGGTCGTCTTCTTCCCAGGTAATTGATCTAAGGTCAGTTCATACTGTTGGCGCGGAAAGAAGGCCCAGAAGTCTACAAGTGCTTGGCTCCGAAGAGCTGTAGGATTCTTAATGGATAGCCGAACTCGGCCAACAGCAATAACCAACAGGTAAGTTGTCCAGACAAGGCAAGGCGTGTGAGCATGTATCGTAGTGGATCAGCCTTGGTGAGGAGCATGATTTGGTGTGACAAGAAGTAGTGCCTGAACTTCTCTAAGGTGTAGACCAAAGCGAAGCAATGCATCTCAAGCTCAGAATAGTTGGCTTTGGGTCCCCTGATCGACCGGCTAGGGTAATAAACTGGACGCTCCACCCCGTCCACTTCTTGGGCTAACAAGGCCCCCACAGACCTGGGGGTAGAAGTTAAGTAAAGCAAGAGTGGAATACCCCGTTGGGGCATGACCATGGTCTGTGGTGACATGAGGACCACCTTGATCTATTCGAATGCTTGTTGTTGGGGCGCCTCCCAACTCCACGGTGCATTTTTGTGCGTCAAGTTCCAAAAGGGAGCGATAAGTTCGGCCAAGGCAGGGATGAATCGACAGAGATAAGAGACCTTGCCGAGGAAGCTCTTCAATTGTCTGGCACTCTTGGGCGGGGGCATTTCTTGGATAGAAGCAGATTTAAAGGGGTCAACGTCAATCCCCTGTCGACTGACCAAAAAGTCAAGGCATTTGCCGGAGGAGACTCCAAAGGCACATTTCAACGGATTCATCAGCATGCTATATTGTCGACAACGATCGAAGACTGCTCGAAGGTCCATGAGATGATCACTTTCCTTTTTGGACTTGATGATAAGATCGTCGACGTAGTCCTCTACGGTACGGTGTATCATGTCATGAAAGATGGCGGTCATGGCCTGCTGATAGGTAGCACACGTATTTTTGAGACCGAAAGGCATGACCTTCCAACAAAAGCTACCCATTGGAGTCCAAAAGGCTGTCTTGGCACAGTAGTATGGATTCATTCGAATTTGGTTGCAGCCGGCGAAGCCATCCATGAAGGACAGGGTCTCGTGTCCAGCGGCAGCCTCTGTAAGCATGTCAATATTGGGCAGTGAAAACTCATCTTTGGGGCACGCTTTGTTCAAGTCGCGGAAGTTAATTCAAACGCAGACTTGGCCGCTCTTCTTCTGGACAGGGACAACATTAGCCAGCCATTTGGGATGAGTAATTGGCTCGATAAATCCAGTTTGTAGAAGTCTCTCTATCCCTTGCTTGATCTTTAATTTGAGCTTGGGGCGGAAAGATCGCGGATGTTGTCGGACAGGGCTGAATCCGGTAGCAATGTTGAGATGGTGCATCACCAAGGCAGGATCCAACCCAAGCATCTTGTTGTAACTCCATGCCAATACATCGCAATATTTGTGGAGGAGGGTAACCAATTCCTCTCTTCGGCCCGGGGTGAGTTTTGTACCAATGTATGTCAGTCAAGGTTCGTCGCCCGGGTCAGCCAGGTTAATTTCTTCCAGATCTTTAGCATGCGGTCGAGGGTCATCTTCATAGCAGGGTGGGGTAGCGCCCGGGGTAAGCTCGGGGTCTAGCGGGCAATGCTCGGCAGTACAACACCATTCCATTTTTGTGGTCGGGTCGTGACCAACGGGGTTAGATGACGAACCACCTGGGACCCCATACACCGTCATAACTGGTAGATCACTTTTCTGTCTTTGATGATGCATTGGAAGGTACGTTCAGACTTGTGCTTTTTGAACTTGGGGGATGAAGGCAGAGAATTGGTCAAGACCGCAGGTGGTGGCGTCGAAGCTGATGCTTTGTTTTTATTGCTTTTCTTGGATTTGGAGTTGGACTTGGGAGGCTTGTTCCCACACAGCTCGTCCAAATCTTACAATTTGGTGGAATGGATGTGAGTGGAATTCTCATCATCCGCAACATGCTCAGTGAAAAAGGAGGCCTCGGCGAAGTAAGACTCGGCACATTCGAAAGGTGCCCTGTTTGTCAGGATCGTTATTGCTACCTCGTGTCCCATAGGACCGGCCACCAGTTTTACACATTAGTGGTACGTTGAGGGGATGACCTTGTTAACATGAATCTAAGGTCGTCCAAGCAGGAGGTGCAAAGAGGACTCGCTGTCTATCACATGAAAAGTAGTGTCGCAACAGACAGTTCTGACCATGAGGTCGACAGTGATGTGGCCGAGGGTGAACTGGGGGCTTAGCCCAAAGCTAGTAATCTTGATGGGGTCGCGGATGATCTTTCTTGGCAGGATGTCGGCTCGCTGCAAGGGGATGAGAGGCATGATGTTGATTGAAGCACCGCAGTTTATTAAGGCACGACGGAAGCCTGTGCCGTTAACAGTGCATTTGAGGTATAACGATCGGTTGTGGTGTTCAATTGGGGGCCAGTCCTCGTTCGAGAAAATAAATGCAGTAGAAGGGACGTGTCTGAGTTCGGTTTGGGCAGCAAAACATTTAGGATCGAGGCCTGTGGTGACCTCAATCAGACAGTTTGAGAGGTAAGTCCGTGCAGCGGGTGAAAACCCCATTTCATCAAAAAAGCTTTTGATTTTTGACATTTGTCCAACTGCGGACGCTGGCTGAAGAGTGGAAGGAACACAAGGTGTGACCATAGGAAAGATCTCTGTAGTAGCTTTAGGGACGAGAGGCTCGGTGTGGTTAGTAACGGCCATGAGCACCTGATGCTCTCGATTATTGTTGCCATGGTTCGGGTAAGGGTCCTTCTGCACATCGTTGTTCTTCTGTAACTGTAGGTCGCCCAACGCGGCCTTCCTTGCAAAGATAGTTCATAGTGCGTTGCAGTTTTGGAGAGGATGGCCAAGGGCTTAATGGAAGGGATAGTAGTTAGGCCGGGTTCTTTCTTTATTTGTGATGGGGATTCGCACATGTGGCAATCTGAATTTGCAGTCATTGACGACCCATTCTGTCAAGAGTTCCTTCATTGTGTTCAAATCGTATGGAAAGGCAGGGGAGTCTCCTGTTGTCTTCGTTTGTCAGGGCGTTGGTCCCTATCTGGGAACTGACGCTTGAAGCCAGCGTAGTTGTTGATATTGTTGTGGTTGGTGCTATTGTTGTTGCGCTGAGTGCTGGGTATGTTCGTTAAGGCCAGTAGTGCATTCAGCAGGCGAGGCTTCCACGGTTTGACGGGGCTGACCATCTCTTAAGTACGTCGGGCTGTTTCCTTGAGGTGCCCCCCAAGACTTCAACTGCAAGTTCTCGATGTGTACCCGGTAGATTTCGTTCATGTTTTTGATGCATATGGGAACCAACGTCTCATCTTTACTGAAATTTGTACACTCAAGGCATTTAAGGTGAAAACGATGCACATATTTGGTTAAGTCTTCGCCGGGATTCTGGCGTATGCTGGCGATGTCCACTATGATGACGCTTTCAGCTTCGTAGTGGAATTTGTCCAAGAATAATTGGGCCATTTAATTCCAAGAATGGACTGTCCCGCGGGGATCTGATGATACCAAGTGTATGCCAAGCCCGTGAGGGACTTGTAAAAGTCCCTCAGCTTCAAACTATCACCCGGGCCATACTGTTCCAATGAGTCGACGAATCTTGTCAAGTGCTCATGGGCTTTGCCTTCACGCCCGTTAAAGAGCACGAAAGCGAGTTGCTTGTATCTGAGCGAGAATGGTATGGTGGCCATCTCATTGGCATAGGGCGCGCGGTCTGTCAATCACGCGGAGGAGCCGGGTGCAGACTGCTGTGACAGTCGGAGGAAGAGTGCATCAAAGTTGGCTTTGGAGACGTAATGAGAGAGTGGTTCCTCCTAGCCGACTAGTGGCTGATGGCTGGGTAGGGCTTTGCGAGCCCCTCAACCCCCTAACGGTGCAACTGGGTATGTTTGAGGAGCAGGAGGATGATACAGGGCATGTGTTGCCATAGGCACGTTTGATGTTGCTCCGTTAGGTAGGGGTTAGGCTCCATCTTAATGGATTCATGAGTTTCAGAAGAACTTCTGGCCGGTACATGTTGAGGTGTAATAGCAGGGATGACTTGCTGCAGCACTAGTCCCAGGTCCGGCTGCAGTCTGTATGATGGCATCGCGGGATACAACGTTCCAGCTATAGGCAGGGAAGATGTCGCGAGCCCCACCGCCAGGTGTTTGGAAGGTCGAGGCGGCAGTGGTCGTGACACTGGTGCCTGAGCGACGTCAGGAGACAGCCCAGCCCCTGCAGGCTGGATCGGTGGAATAACTTGCTGTGAGGCCATGGCCTGCATGGATCTTTGCATCTCCCTCATGGCGATCATGAAAGTGGCCTGCGGGTCTTGTATGCTGGCTATAGTAGGAGTGAACTGCTGGATGGCCTCATTGATTGTAACTTGCACGTCAGATGCGGGATGGCCTTGGGGATGCATGGTCCCCTCTTGCTCACCCGGGTGGTCCACTTCTTGCAAGGGATGGATAAGGCTCTGGCTAGTAGCCCTCGTAACTCATTGTTGTATAGGCATGATGCCTAAGTGCAGTAAACTGTAACACGATGCTCACCTCCCCAGCGGAGTCACCAAAATATTGATCAGGAAAAGGGGTTCGCTGCTACGCGGAGGTGCCACAAAGGATGCGGTCTGAGTCAGCTTCCAGGTAGGCAAAGTGGGAGACAACAAGGATGGCGTAAGGGGTGAGAGCAAGGCTCACCAGACAGGTCGCGAGGGTTGGCAGAGCCGCGCAGGTAGGGCGACGACGAACAGGACCGACAGTCGACAGTCCGAGTCAAGGGTGCAGTGTCGAGAGTTTGGTGACAGAAGTCCAAATGTGTTTCTCTCACTAGAATTCCAGAGAGAATGTCTTTTTAGTGAGAGAAAGTGAAAAGTTCAAAATGAGAAGAAGAAGTTAAATAAGCTCCAAAGTCCACTATTTATAGGCAAAAATGTGAATGTGTCATAAGTTGACATGTGTCGTCCCTTGGGAGCCGCACATTACGAGGGGGGTCTAAAGTACTGATTCTTCGTTGGACTGTCGGTCCCCAAGTTTGTGTTGCCCTGCCCTTGCAACATCTCTCTGTCTATCTGAGGAGACTGATCATGCTGGGGTAGCATGGTCAGTGTAGCCCGTTGCCCCAACCACCAGTCGAAGCCCTTACTGAATCTCACGAGGTGCGTCAAGAGAGGCGCAGAGAACCTGACAGCAGTGAGGGTTACCCCTGTAGCCAACTGCCAAGTAGACTAGGCGCGATGCCCTTCGAGGACCTGGTCCCATCCCGGAGTGACCCGAGGGTCATTGCCCTGGTGGTGTCGAAGATCAACAGCGACATGAGTGGGCATGGTCACCGCTCAGTGCTTAGAGTCCGTTGCAGGGAAGTCTTCATGTCGGAGCCCCCTGCGAGTGTGATGTTGATGGCTTTAAGGTTGTGGCGGTGATGGCTTCAGTGTTGTGAGCCCATCCCGCTGTGAGGGCCGGAGCCCCCAGTGATTGTGCCGGCAATGGCGTTAAGCCCATCCCGTCGCTTGATTGAGCCAGCGATGGCATCAAGCCCATCCCATAGTTTGATTAAGCCAGCGATTGCATCCAGCCCATCCCATAGTTTGATTGAGCCGACAATGGCATCAAGCCCATCTCGTAGTTTGATTGAGCCGGCGATGGCATCCAGCCTATCCCGTAGTTTGATTGAGCCAGCGATGGCATCAAGCCCATCCCGTACTTTGATTGAGCCGGCGATGGCATCAAGCCCATCCCGTAGTGAGAGCCGGAGCCCCTGGTGATGCTGCGCTCTCCGGAGAGTGGGTCGAAGTATGTTCCACGACCAAGGCAAGGTGCGCATGGTGTGGTGAAACAATGGACCAATGCAAGGACTATGGTAGTGTGACAGAGAGCCAAGGGGCACGACTGTTTTAATGGCGTGGCGCATGGGCGTGACCGAGTTAGTAAGGTGTCGGGGCCACGTCTGTGTTTGTGCCGCAGGAGGGCAGCGACGAGCGTTGCGGGGACAAAACTTGGTGCTGGGGCACGTGTTATGAAAGTGGCGCACAGGCACGGCGACGAATGTCGCGGAGCAATACTTGGTGCCGGGGCATATGTTATGGAAGTGGTGCATGGGCGTGGCGACGAAGGTCGCGAGACAATACTTGGCGCCGGGGCACATGTCATGAGAATGGCGCATGGGCGCAGCGACGAACGTCACAGAACAATACTTGGTGCTGGGGGCACGCCTCATGAGAATGGCGCACAGGCGCGGTGATGACTGTAGCGAGGCAATACTTGGTGCCGGGGCACATGTCTTGGAAGTGATGCATGGGCGCGGCGACGAGCGTCGCGGAGCAATACTTGGTGCCGGGGCACATGTCATGGAAGTGGCGCATGAGCGTGGTGACGAGCGTCTCAGAACAGTACTTGGTGCTGGGGGCACGCATCATGAGCATGGCGCAAGGGCGCAGCAACGAACGTCGCAGAACAATTGGTGTTGAGCGAGCATTGTAGAGAGCGCGGTGAGTGAAAGCGGGGTTTAGAAATGACCCTTGCAAGATAAAAATGTGGCTGACCCCCTACAAGAAGGTGTGGTCGACCCCCCCTCAAGAAAGGGGTGGCCGACCCCCTTGAAGAAGGGGTGGCCGACCCCCCTCAAGAAAGGGGTGGCTAATCCCTTTGAAGGAGGGGTGGCCGACGCCCCCTCAAGAAAGGGGTGGCCGACTCCCCCTCAAGAAGGGGTGGCCTACCCCCCTCAAGAAGGGGTGGCCGACCCCCTTCAGGGGTCGAGCTCTATTTCTCCAATGGTTTGACCGTGCTGACGTCGCTGCATTGGTGATGCCTGTGAATGCTCGAAAAGGAGATGCGCCCTAACCGGGTGATGGCGTTGAATAATTGACCGTTGACTGGGTGATGTGTAGCGCAAAGTGGGTCCCTTAGCGGGCCCTGGGGTGTGACCAGAATAGGGTGTGAACAACTCTCAATCAAGAAAACTTTTCTCATCCAAATTAGAGAAGTACGTACCCCAAAAATTGTAAGGTAGTTACCCCCACACAAAGAGATAACCTCGAAAGGTCCCTATAGTATCCCTAGATGACCATCATTTGGGTGGCTCCAGCATCTAGGCATACTTTTCCTTGGTCCGTTAACATCGTCAGGGAGGCTCTGGCCGGATAGAGTTATGCTTTTAGTATGTTTGGACGATCATCATTTGGTGGCTCCGGCATCTAGATATACGCCTTCGGTCCATCGACCATCATTTTGGGTGGCTCCGACAATGGATAGAGTTATGCTTTTAGTATAACTAGATGACCATCGTTTTAAGTGGCTTTGGGAAAGGACAAAGATATCTTTCAGTATTCCTAGAGGACTATTTGTTGTTATCGTTGGTTCTGGCTTCTATGAATAAGCCTTCGTTCTGGCGACCAATCATTGTTAATGTTGATTTTGGCTCCATATGAAGTTTAATATCCCTTGAGGACCGATTGTCATTACTGTTGGTTTTGGCTTTAAGTGATATCTTTTTCGAACGTTGGTCTGATTCATTTCTAAGGATACGTAAGAAACCATACCAGGGCCCGACCTCATATCTCTATATTTGCAAGACCATCCAAAATC